>JAUBNQ010000028.1:4711726-4724757 GCA_032353495.1 Ctenopoma kingsleyae
GAAAAGGTGTGCATGAATGTTGCTGTGTAACTAGGAGGTAATAGCCTGCTTAGTGAGGACATACTGTGTGATTCTAAATGTCACCTGCTAGTAAAGCCATGTAGAAACTAATGGCCAGTGTTACGGTCACAATGCAGTTTATAGTTGTTAATGTCTATGAACATAATGGAATTGTCACCCACTGACACCCTGAATAATTATACAGATCCAAATGTAGTGGAGAGCCTAACTGATGTGTTAAACTCACTGTGAGTAATTTAAATCAGATGACACTCTTGTTCAGGATGTTCACTTTTGTTTGGAGAAATAAATGTTTGTGTTGGAGCCTTGCTTTGGCAGTAAACACAGATTTGGTATGGGATAAAACACCTGCATCTACTGGTGTGAAGCAGGCACTGGAAGCTGTGTACAATGAGATCTTTACTTCTATCTAGTACCGATGTTGACCTTTTTTGCACTTGTTATTTTTTTCCATACAACTAAGGCAATTTTACAGTTGGGAAAAACTATATATCATCTGAACTGAATAGTTCAAACTATTCACTCTCATTTGCATACATTTCTGTTGGTTTGATATGAAGTGATTGTGATTACTTCAGTTAATATCAACATGTGTGATAGTATCATTATAATAATTTTGTCCATGTCACCCACCCTTCTCTCTAAATTGTATAATGCACTGAATGTAATGTAACCATAGACTGTCCAAAATGAAGAAAACAGCATTCGGTGAAGTAAAACACTTTAGAAAGTGATCACAGTAATTCAAAGTATCTGTAAAACATCCAAATAAAAAAGCTCCTATATTACACTGACACAACACTAGAGGTATGTGAACTTGGATCAAATTCTTTTTCACTTTACTTTTTCTTCTGTAACTTTGATATTGGCTTATACCTTTGCCATCTTCTTTTTGATCCTCTTTCCTTTAGTCATCATCAAAAGGACATGTCCTCCTCATAACCTTAACCTTTTGTATCTCGTCTTCATCCTCCTCAATCAATGTGTGAAATATAAGTCTCCACAGTCTTTGAAGACTCCTGGACATACCTGAGGCTGTTATTACTGAGTCAGTGGCAGACAGTCTACCAACTTGTTTATATAATGACCACCTGTCCAAATCATGGACAAGAGAAAGACCTTCTGCTAGGAGGAATGTTGGAGAAAGGATGTTTGATTACTGCACATTTAGAAATTACGGTAAAGTGTGAACCTGACAAGTGGTATTATATTTTTTGGCTCCCTTCCATTTGACAGGTGTGCATGGGTCATAGCCAGAGCATTAAATAATCTTATTTGTCAAATTTCAAGACTAATCTTTCCTCTTTTTTTTTAATGAGTAGGATGCAAATATAAACATATGTTTAAGTGAAGAAGTAAAACAAGGGAGTGTTTGTTGATGATATATCTGCTTTGAGACCACTGATGCCCTGTAAAATGTCATTGGACTAAACATCTCCAGTATTTCTTTCTGTCTCCTCAGGTTAATTTTGGCTGCAAACAGAGATGAGCTGTACAACAGGCCGGCCAAAGCTGCAGACTTCTGGGGAAGCAACAGTGAGATCCTCAGTGGTAAGTTGGTACATTGGTACATTTTTCTCCAGTATTCTCTCCAATAAATAGCACTAAATAAACAATGTCGTGTCTGTCTTCTGTAACAGGAGACATACATATTAAGTAACTTTGACCAGAAATTCAAGCTTTTTGTCACTTTGACCTTTATTTTACCAAGTAATTATGGTTGGAACTTGGCACTTTAATAAGAGAGACCTGGTCAAAACAGTAAAATCAAACAATACTAAATCTGGCAGGGGGTAACATGTTTAGTTCACATAACAATAGCAATGTTTGACATTGGTTTTATTCAAAGCTAAACAGCTTTTATTAATCAAGGAAAAATCTGTCCCCTTCACCTCAGAATCTAATTCTCCTCCATGACATCACAGGACCTTCCCACAGTAAACTATATTTAATTGACTGATGTTCAATAGACATTAGGGTATTGCCAAACAGAGGAAATCAATCATTCTGTTTTTTTTCTGCTGAAGGAGGAAACACAGAGATAGCCTTGTTGTTCATCAGTCTCCTCTACCCTCTGTAATAGAGGGGTCAGGACTCCAGTAGTGGGCCTTTAATTGATGGCTGCTTTTATGCAGTAGGACAGGAATAAATGGCTCTGCCTTATCTCCGCGGGCTGGGGGCAGGCCCCTGAAGGAGATATAGCATGACGAGACAGGAAATAAGCTGGAGTTCCCAGTGGGATCATGGTAGCTCTCTATCCACCCCCAGAGGAATACGAGCATTAGGCTCTCTTGCTCACTGTCAGTGTAATTGGACCTGTCTTTATTGATCACCAGGAAGTGTAGTAGACTAATAGGGCCCCGCCTTTTCTGTCTCAAATGAAGAAGAAGAATATGGAATGAAAACTGATTTTACTTTTGGATAGCTTTAATTTAATTACTGCAAAACCCATACATGATTGTAATCAGTAAAAAAGGCATGCTGTACAGGTGACTGTAAGTGTTGCCCTTACACTGTACATTATTGAAACAATGCTCTGAACCTTCTGTGCTGAAACTGAGAGTGTTGCTTCATGTATACCTGAAACCTTTGTTTTTAGTTAAGCCATAGAATAAAATAAAAAATCTATGAAAAGAGCTAAATTCTTGCTTATTCTGCAAAGATCTCCTAAAGGCTTGAACTACTTCTATTAGTAATAAGTGGATTGTAGTGAAGCGGACCACTGTCTTCATTTAGTATCACAGGCGTCATCAGTCTTATAATCAGCTATTCAAATTGGTAAAAGTCTTCATTGCACTGTTTGGTATCACTGTGTGCACCACACTGGACAAGAACAGATAAGAAGACAAAGAAAAGAAGAGCATTGTCTGAGAAGGTAAGGAAGACAAGCATGGTCAAGATAAATGCTAGGTAAAGTCTAGAACACTAAAGAACACTATCCCCTAGCCCCACTGTGAAACATAGTGGAGGCTCAATTACAGTACGTTGAATCTGTGCAGGGAACAATGAAATCAGAAGACTTGAAAGGCATTCTGAAAGAAACATATGGTCCAGTGTGACAGGACTGTCTCAGTCAACGCTCATGGCTCCTCCAGAGAGGTAATGACCAAAATACACAGCTAAGTGGCTGCTGTGAGTATAGATCTTAATCTGAGATGTAGAAGGCAGCCATCAAACATGAGATAAATAGAGGTGTTTGCTCAAGAGGAGAGCAACAAAGTACAAGTTGAAGAGAGCAGGAGTCTTAGTCAGAGCTAAAAAATCACTTGACTATGGTGATACATATTATTAGGTTGAGGGTCGCAGGTATTTTTGCCATGCCCATTTTTATTTTCACTATTTGATGTAATATTAAAAATCAAAGCAATAAGTGTATTTATTGAATATGGAATACAGAATAATGAAAGTTTGTCTGTTTCATCTTATTTAAAAGAAACTTTTAACAGTGTACAGTATGTTTTACTTACAGCTAAAGTATTGTGTTTTTATAAAGATGCTCTTATTTTGTGTTGAACAGGCCTAGACCTAGAATATGGTAAGGAAGGAGGATCATGGCTAGGGATCAGCAAACGAGGCAAATTGGCTGCACTCACCAACTACATGGAAGGACGTCCCAACCCTGATGCACAAGGAAGAGGTGAGAGGTGACTCGAAAAAGTCACAAATATATTGAGTAGTGTTACAGTAAATCATAGACTCCTATACTTCAGATTGATTTAAACCATTCCTAATACATTAGTCTATACAAGTCTGCTAATGCAATTGCTTTTATAGGTTTGCACTGTACATTTAATTGTCATCCACCATTTACCATCTTAAAGCACAATATTGCATTTTGTGCTATACTTGTGGGTCTCAAGATACACAGTTGCAGTGCAACTTTCAGATATCTGTCTGTGTGCATATTTTAACAACCATTTCACCTTACTGTTATCATTCTGCAGGATTTCTAGTGTCTAACTACCTTACAGACAAGGATCTAGACAGCTACGCCTACCTGAAGAAGGTGTCGACAGAAGGCCACCTGTACAATGGCTTCAACCTCATCACAGCGGAGTTCAAGTGAGTAAAAGGTTGGGTAAAATCCATCTTAGTCAAAAAATGTGTTAACATGATAATGTTCACACTGAGATTTGATTGTAAAAGTCAACATGTTTTCAGCTAACAGCTGCATACTGTATATGTTCAACTTGATATATTTGACAAGTTGAAATTTATTCCAGGCAGGTACATCATATGGCCACACAAGGCTGTCAGATGTTGAGAAAAGTTCTTTATTGCACCGTGTGCATGTCATGAAGTGACTTGCTACGGCCTACACATCAGAGACTGTGACAGATTCTTGCACACTAAAGGATTCAAACTCAGAGATTTTTTTAGCTTGCTGAGCATGGGTTGTAACTCTGCTCTTCCGAGTTCTGGCCTTTTCTTATCTTCGAATGAAACCACAAAAGCAGCATCTTCATCTCTGGAGTGCTAAGCTAGCAGAACTGAAACGAAATCTCAGACACTGAGCTGTGAAAGAACCAGCATTAAAATTCTAAAGGAACACCTGTTCACATGTCAGGATTTCAGACAGAAGGAAATCTAGACAGCATTAAAAATAATGAGCTTTTTTTTTTCACCTTCTCCCCCTCATCTGCTTCACCAACCTGACTTGACTGAATTTGGTAAACTCTTAAAAAGAGAGAAATCAAAGTGGGATCAGTGCACACCAAGATAGCTGTCATGGATGGAAGCCCCTGTAGACAATTGGCATGGAAACAGGTCTCAGTTTCAGCCAGAAAGAGGTTGGAGGTTCAGCTGCAATACACATACCAGGCTGTATTCCTGCCAGGGGAGAAAAAGAAATCAGGTTTTCCACTGTGGAGTATGGTGTCGTGATCTGTGTATCCTGGTAACATGGCCTCAAGCAGGATCTCCTCTTAAATGGGATTTTCTTGTGGCTGTACATACCCTCTCCCACATTTTTAACATCGCTTTTAGGTTAGAGAGATACACTGACTTTCTGCTGTGTTAGCATCATAATATCATGAAAACTACAGCATGTAATCTGATGATTGCTGCTTACTTCTAGTATAATGGGTATTGTTATGACCCCAGTCGTGATGTAGCACGCTCCTCCTCCTTTAAAAATGTTTTGGCCTTAAGAATAACTGCATTTTGTTTTAATTTTTTAATTCTACAAGGAGAAGTCTTTTACAGTGAAGACTAACACATATATAATACCTTTGGCTGGATTTAAAATTTTCCCAAATCCAGTAAAGACCAGGACAAAGCTGCTAAGATCTTACACACAGATATAACACTGGGTAAGATGTTGTGCTATAGGTAGTAATGTTAAGTTAGTAAACCAGCATTGCTGACATTTGCCGCTTACATTATAGTAAAGAAACTTACAGCCTAATCCAAATGTACAATGGCTCAGCTGTTTGTTTGCATTTTCATTTGCAAACGGCCCAGTGGGATTCCTGCCAGCCCACTACATTCATGAGACAAGAGCAAAGTAAAAGACATTGTGTTTATGTTGTGATAATGCTTTATGTTATCCACTTTGACTGAGCTGTCATCTGGGGCTGAACTCACTCAACAGAGCCTTCGTGCTGCGAAAGTTTGTGTATGTTTTCACAAATACCCATCTGTGGTAGCCATGTTCACTGAAGATAGAGATGACACACAGTAACAAAAAGCAACTTAACATCTTTTTGACAAACATTATTACCAGCGTATTTGTTTTCCGCTGTAATGTATCCAGCAGCACAGAGGAAATAAGGCATCTGTTTCCAAATCAGTAACTATATCTGGTGGATGGAAAGAAGCTCTGTATTACAATTACACTATTTCTCATTTATCTGTTGTAAGAGACATGATTTATGATATGGTTGTGATGCCAGATGAGCTGTTTCCACCATTTTTGAGCATTCTCTACTCAGTTTTGGAGCATGTGTGATCACCCTCAATGAGATTTGAGAAAGAGAAGCTTTTAGTACACCACCCAGACACATTAAATTATTTCAGTCTGGCCATGATTTATGTATCGCCTCTTTTTAAATGTGATACTTGTTTAACCAATACCACACTGGTTAATATTGCATAAACACATGAAGTTGAGTATATGTGAGTGGCTTAGTGAGTAGCAGTTATGCATTTTCTAGAACACCACACTGAGCCATCAGACAGTGGAGCTAATGCCATATATATTTAAATTTTGATCAGATCTTCTCTGCGTGGTGCTCTCCAGGCCCCATATCTAACACTGTATCTGACTGTATTTCTCTGTTTTTTTTGATCCCACTTTATGTTATTCTCGCTTTAAACTCAATGCCCAGAAATGATCCATTTTAATGAATATCTCCTCTGATGTAAGCCTGCAAAGAATTGCCTTCTTTAATGCACTTTCAGTCAAGTGGAGTGTGGCTGTTTTTATAAAAACAACTTTAAGAAAGTGGTTGAATCTTATAGCCTCAAACCATGTGTTGTAATTCTTGGCAGGAACTTGTTGGAGCTGAAAAAGCAAAACAGCGATGTAGCAGATACACACATTCCAAAGTATCAGGGGTGGATGAACTCTTAACATTGTAAAGAGGAACTATTATGAGTATTTGGTTTTTTCAGTCTTACCTATCTGGAAAACACATTCACTTTGAGCATAATAAAACATGATTCGCACTGCAGAGAATTAGCAGTAGAAAACAAATAGCTCAGATATAGCCTGCTCTGTTCAGTAAGTGAATCCAGATGTTTAAACATTGCCACAAAAATCAAAATAATGTTGATGCTGGCTTTCTAGTTGTTAGCATGGGGTCATATTTTTACTAGAGTGGAGGTCTGAATACGTTACTACATTTATTCTGCAGTGAAAGTCTGCCTGATCTCACAAATGGTAACTTTGCAAAGATATGTGTCTCAGTGACAGTTTACAGACATACCTGGCACTAAATATTACCATGCTCTCCATTATTTCACAATGGCCCACTCAGTAGTCTTTGCAATAGTTCAGTCAGCAATAAACAGGGAACCATCCATCGTATCAATATGATGACAACCAATGAATAAAAATAGACAATTCAAGTCTGTGTTTTTCTGTCCCGTGGCTATAATTTCTGCTTTATGTGTGGTTGTCCATGTTAAGATGTGTGTGACTACATGCAGGAGTTGATGCCCGTCTACGTTCTCGATAAATAGTGTTTAAAAGTCATCCAACTATCTCCAGGCAACTACACCACAGCTGGTCTGCAGCCTCAGTATAGAGGACTCTTCATTAGAACGTCTCCCCACCAGCATACTGATTACCTCTCTGTGAGATCTGAAAAAGCCTGTTTTTGACTCTTCCCTCCTCATTCGCTCACTATCCAGTGGCCTTGACCTCCTGCTGTTCCCTCATTTCAGCCCAAATCAACCCACCGCACACCTGATGGGACTTTCAATATTCCAGCCAGTCTGAAATAACAGAAATAGAGCCATCTCTCTGCAAATCCTCCACTTGCTTCCACTACAGTCAATTTGATGCATATCACAGGAATAGTTTATACTACATAGACACCAGAGTTCAGGTCACAGTATCAATATATCAGATCAAAGCTGTATTTCATACATTGTGTAAAGCAATACAGCTGACACTGGTAAAAGCTGAGCTACAAATTCTTCTGTTTCCTTCATGTTAGAGCTTCGTCTGAAACAATATTTCCAACTTTGATTTGTTACTCTTAGAGAAGTAGTGTTAGGCGAGCGCTTTAAGGATTTTCTCTCAGCAGCTTGGACACGTATTGTTCTTGTTTTTTGAAACTGTCTGTCCCATGAAATTTACACAAGACCATGGAGCTCTTGCGCAAATAGAAAAGAATGACTTTAGCACTGGGGCCAACTGTGGACAATCATGTTTATCTGTAGTCATCTGTAGGGAATTGAAGTGATAGACTGTGTGAGAGTCTTGTAGGTCACTTATGTTACAGATGTTATATTTTCTTGATTAAATGACTAATTGTTGGGTATTGTTATGACCCCAGTCGTGATGTAGCACACTCCTAACTCCACAACCTCCTAAAACATCAGAAATTTATCGTCATCTCAGATTCAGATATTCTCAGTTTAAATAAACTAAATACTTCAGTTAATATTTTTATGATCAGCTAATAAATAGTCTAATTGACTCATTGAAATTTATTTATTGCTTATGTGCCAAACATTTTCTACTTTACTTTACTTTACTTGGCAGACGCTTTTATCCAAAGCAACTTACAAGGAGAAGACACCAGCAATTACCATTCGGTTTCTGTAAATACGGAGTTACTGCAAACTAAGAGCCCTGATACGGCCCAACTCTTAAAGATAAAAAAACATGCTAGGAATTGTTAAGTGCTAGACAATTTTGTGGATGTGTGTGTGTGTGTCTGTGTGTGTGTGTGTGTGTGTGAGAGACTCATTTGAAATATTTTTTAAACAAATGACTTGTGGTCTTATGAGTCGTAGACCAGAAACACACTTCCTTGGCCTGATTTCTTGTTTGGCTTTTAAAACTCTCCAATAAATTTAGCTGCAGAGAAACAAGCCCAGCAGTATATTTCCAGCTCTTGACTGGGAAACTTTCCAAGTTAGATGTTGAAGCAGTGTTGCAGCACATTTCAGATTGACTGATGCCACTGCTATGGCTGTCATAAAGTTGACGTCAAAAAATTCATTTCCCCACCGGTTCAAAGGATTTGGTCATAATTTATTATTCAACCTCCTGTAGCAAACCTGTCAGTCATGCCCTTGATGGTAGACTGATTTTCACACTGAATAAAGTCCCTTTAACTGAGGGCTTTGTAAAAAAAGATCTAACACCGTAACTAAATGGTTTTGTGGCAGTCAAAGGTGTTTGCAGTACTAATTGCTTCTGTTGTCTATTGAAGATAAGATGCAAATGCTGCATTTAACTGTTTGGTATGTCATTAAATAACACTGCACTGATACTGTTCTAGCCCCCCCTTTACATTATTATTTGCTGTATTTGGGTTTTATTTCAATAAAACATGAGCATCTTGACTTATGACACAGCTTTCTTAAGTTGTCATTAACAAATTCAATGATCACTAAATGCAGTCTTTAATTTTCCATCTCACTGTGTCCTATGTAGAGCCAAACAAGACATTGTGTGTTACTATGGAAACAGAGGCAGCCCTGAACCCATCCATCTAAAACCAGGTCTGTGTTTTTAATATGGTTGCTGTAGAAACCACTCATTTCATATTTACCTCTTGCCTATGGCCCATTAATGTTACTCTGACATTTCCTTGTTGCTGTTGCTCCTGTTTTGTCCTTTCATTGGATGATGTGGCACAAGGTCACTTACAGAACTCACTAGGGTATGTATTTGTCTGTTTCATGTGCTCTCCCAGCAGGAATCTATGGGTTGAGTAATTCACTGCTCGATACTCCATGGAAGAAACTGTTGCAAGGCAAGCGTCACTTCACCAGCATTGTCAACAACCAGTCCCTGTCTAGTGATGGACTGGTGCAAGAGCTGCTCAGCGTCCTCAGTAATGAGGAACTGTGAGTGATGAACACCCAGCTGCTCATTCCATGGTCGTAGATTGACACACCATAATAACACATTTCCTCTTATCGCAGTTTTTTTTTTCTTGCTGAGAGTTAGAGGAGAAGCTAGATATCACACATATATTTATGATAAATCATAAGCTATCTTAGCTTCGCACAAGATCGGAAACAGGAGGAATGTTTATGAATGAACTACAAGCAACAAGTTTTGTGTCTGCTTCATTGGGCTCTGTTGTGAAACTAGACAAGTGCATGACCTATTTTTGTCCCTTAGATCTTTTCAAAAACACAATTTAGTGACTGTGAAGATTCTCAGTCATTCAGGTGAAGTTGTCATGAAGTTGAGTCATGGCAACAACTCAACTTCCTGGCAATTTAGTGAGATTTGAGTTGAGAAGAAGTTTCCAGACAATCCTTATCATTTAAGATTGAGATACACTGTATGGTTTGAATGTTTGTACTACAGCGTATAGTAGATGTTATGGATCTGTCCAGAATTTGATTTGTTAGTGTAAATACTTGGAAAATATAACAGAGAATAATATATTAAACACGAAGTTCCAAAGCTTCCTAAAGGTGTGTATTGTTTGTTTAACAGGAACACACCTGATCCACTCCAGGAGAGCCTGGGTGATGGTTACAGCAAGTCCATGATCCAGGCTCTGTCAGCGGTGTGTGTTCGCTCACCTAATTATGGCACAAGGTCAGTGCCCAAGTCTCTATCCACTATCTCTCCCCCTGTTTGTCTTCCACCTGAAGTGAGAGACAGGGAAGTGCTAGGAGGATCATAGACAACAGAGAAGTCTGGGTACATAAAAATCCCCAGTGTAACCAATCCTCTACAATGCTGAAATGAAAGGGAATCATCTGCTCTCTGGAGCCACGGTGGATTAGTGGATACAGAGGTTGTCCTGTAGCCTAAAAGGTCAGAGGGTCAGTGTTTGCCAGAGCCATGGAAGTGTCATTTGGCAACTCACTGTCTGTGACTGCACAGCCTGCTCATTCTTGATAAGGCTGCTTGGATAAATACCTTTTTAAATGATCACAGTTGTCTCTGGTGTTACCCCTGTTCCCTGTGTTCTTCATGTTTTTCAAAGCATTTTCATTTTCATCACATTCATTTGATACGGTTTGTGTTTGCCTCCTGCCCATTCAGGACCAATACAGTAATCCTGATAGACGCAGAGGATAACGTGACCTTCACTGAGCGCACCATGCTCAACTGTGACACAACAAAATGGAGCACCAGTTCTTTCCAGTTCAAACTGCAGGAGTGAAGACATGATGGTGGAGACCCACTCTGTGCCTTTCTGTGTCACCTTTCCTTCCACCGCCCTCGGTGCTTCCCACCTCCAGCTGCATCTCACCACAGCGGCTATGTAAACATGAGGTCTATTCTGCACTTTTTCTTGAGCTAGCTGGCTGCCTCATTAACATCACTGATATATATCTTATTCTTGATTTAGGTTAGAACGTATCTTTTGAATAGATGTGCTTGTGTGAAAGATTGCCAAAGAACATTTTTAATTTAGTAGACCTGAACATTTTATCTGCCTGTCATATTAAGGTTGGTCTGCCTCAAGAAAAGTCTATTGCAGTGAATTTGCTTTGACCTGCAGTCTACCACCGTCCACAAGAATATTGTAATGCAGTCTAATTTATTCTTCTTGGTGTCAGATTTTTACCTTTCATGTCCACAATACAGCATGAATATACATTTTATGCATAATTTCCAGACTGCAACTTGAAGTATCGTCCTTTAGCTACAGCGATTAAGAACAGTATTTTCATAGAAAATAATAATTTGAATTCACAGGTTCACCAGTATTTTTCTAGAGCCTGTGCTAATCTGATTAAAGCTCATAGTAATAGTCATAGATTAATTAATCTCATTTAAAATTTTTGATTGCTGTTACAGATAATTAGTTATGGTTGCAACACATAAAAACTTTCATGCACTGGATCTTTGGCTGCTTTCACGATAGATCAAAGTCATACTTGACTAAACGGTATGATTATTGTTGACGGTAAGATACCGGAACCCTGCCTTTCTTTTTGGTTACCTTGTGTTCATGCATCATTCAGGTGATCTCAGCATTTTGATCTATTGTACAGTATATTAATCAGCTGGCTCTCTGTTTTTTTATTGGGTGGATTTTACTTCTGTAAAAAAAATAACATCCATCTCATTTTCACGTCACGTTAAGAGACGTACAGGTTCAAACTAATAAACTTAATGTAGCTGATGAAGCTGCTTTTCTTGAACTTTATTTGTAACACTTGTCCTTGACTTGTCTACTTTATCTTCAATCTAGAAAAAGATGACAAAGTGCTGTCATCTTTTTCCCACTATCGAAATAACTATTGTCATATTTATTTCTTATTAACAGGTCAACAATGGCTGCACGTTCACTGATGTGTTGGATGAGTAGATCAAATCCAACTGAGAATCCTCTGAATATTAGCTGTGTCAGTGGTGAGCTTTACTCAGGGAGATCTGACCTTTTGTGCAAAGAAGTAGAAGTAGTTTTGTGTGTCTGAAAGTCCTTATTTCCTCCACATTTACAAGAAAATATCACAGATGTTTGATGTGGCATCAGACTTCTATCCTAATTCTATATTATGTTAAAGATGCTCTGGACTTACAGAGCCTTTCAGAATTACTTTAAATACACATTCTGTTGTTCCCTGTTATTTGACTTGAATGGCCATTAGGAAAAGAGTCTCCACATGGTCAGCATGAAGAAAAGGCATGGTTACAACAAACAAATTCTCCTTTAGTGTTCATGTAGGCACCTGACTGTTATTTTAGGTCAGACAGCTGCTGTACTTACTACTGTTAGTAAACAGTGACCTCAACTGGCAAGTTGGGATGTTGCAATTGTTATCATCCTCATGTAATCTTAACACTGGGCACCATGACACTAAAATCTTTAATCCGATAAATGGCGGGTAACAGGCCTCTTTAACTTCAGAGGCACTGAATGTGACAGAATAGAAGAAAACCGTGAAACAGGCCGTGTTCACAAACACTGAGCCTGGTGCTGTCAGTCTGTCAGTTTTTACTGTCAAATATCATCAGTCAATTTAATATCTAACGCTGTGCAGGTCAACCTGTTTCTCTCTGATGAAGGATGTTCTCATTGCAGCATCTTGCAATATCTGCGCAAGCTACAGGTTTAAGTCATAGTTCAGCAGAAGACATCAACAGATGTCAAGACAGTGGCTTCCTCTTATTTACTCTGTTCTTATGTATGCTGTATTAAACAGTGTCACAGGTATTGTTTCATTCCTACACACAGGAAGCAGTATGCTCAATACAAGCTTCAAGAATAAATTAGACCCCAACAAATTATATATGTGTGGCGGGTTTCACCACCTGTCTATGTATAACATTCCCAGTGTTCCTTCAAAGGAGAGGACTTTCCAACAGGCATTCATACACAGCACGCTGTGTAACCTCTTCCCTTCAG
>JAUBNQ010000028.1:4781199-4794635 GCA_032353495.1 Ctenopoma kingsleyae
GTGTGTGTGTGTGTGTGTGTGTGTGTGTGTGTGTGTGTGTGTGTGTGTGTGTGTGTGTGTGTGTGTGTGTGTTGCAGGGTGTTATTGGCTCTCTTTGAAGGAGAGAGAAATGTGATTTTAAGCCTTACAAACAGAAATCTCTTTTATCTGTTTCCGCTACCTGAACTATAAATAAACACTGTTGGAATAACACTTTCCAGCCAAAAAAGATTTAATTAGAGGATTATTTCTCCTGTTTACTGGCCCTGTATCATTGTGTTGAGCAGGTTTCTGACAGTTGCTAAGAGGGTTGGGAGGTGATGGAGAGGGCTCAGTCTCATTCTGTCTACAGAAAAAAAAAAGCAGTAGAGTGGGGTATTAATTGTTTCACTGTCAGGCCACAGGGACCCATCTCATCCCTGAACCATTAATCATGAAGTGAGAGCTGGGTAAAGGGTGAATGGCCAAAATCACATATGCATGAAAGTAATTTGTATCAACACATATATTATCTGAAAGAGCAGATATTGGTTCTCATGGTGTGAACGGTTGATCAGCAGAGTGAGAATCTCTTTTTTTTGTTTTTTTTAAATCCACAGTAGACCAACGCCTTGCTCATCAGTCTATGTCAGACTATCTAGCAGGAAGGGTTTACAGTAAACACGCACATGTGAACAAAAGATCCCATTAAAAATGACCACAGACAGAGAAAGGTCTGTCTCTCTCCACTCAACAATGCTGTCTCTCTTTTTCATTCCACACATCCTCCCTGGAGTCTGGATTATAACTAGCGCAGGTCTTTCCTGAGCCATGAATAAAACGAACATTTCATGAGAACACTTTACATTCACCTATTCACGAGTAGAAGAAAAAAGCTGCCTCTAGCTGGGAATTGGGTGCAGTCTCCACCTCCCTCTCTCGATTCAGTGAATGAATGGAGGCTCTATTGAGCGTGGCTGGTCTGTTGCTTCAACCCACAGCGGAAAATATGACGACCCGGGAGCAGGTAGGAGAAAGAGGCTTCTGGGATGGCATGGGTGGGAGGTCCCACCACTAATACTACCACTATACACACAGCCGTTTGTGTGCGTTTGTAGATGCTTAACTGACAGTTATAACCAGAGTGACTTTAAGGCTCAAGGTTAAAGCTCAGCTCTGCCTCAAATCTGAGAGACTGCAGATTGAACCTGGTTCTGGTCTCTCTCAAGGTTCAGTCTTATAAGTGAAACACACATCAGAGTCAAACAGTGTTTCCAAGTCCAACCACATACATATGGTACACAGTAGGTCCTGTGTCAAATCTTTTTTTTTACCAGTCATAGCCTGACACTTTAGTCAGTATAAGCTCTGTGACCTGATCAGTAGACTAATCGAATATGACCTGAGCTACTGCCGGGCATTACAGGCAATGTTGCATAATCAAATAAAATAAAAACATTAAAATAAAACCTAGTGACTCATGCATATTGTGCATTTCATTAATTGCATTCCACTTGTGTTTCCTCTTGCTGAGACCAACTGGAGGGCACATAGACACACTCACCCCCGTCCACATCTCAATATTTACACACATCTAGAACAGTGTGAAAACTTTCGTTAATTATTTAAATCTTCAAACACACATTTAACTGTGAACTAACCTCATGTGCCTCTTCTGAACAATTCAGAGTTTATGCAGTCAGTTCATTTGTAGAACACCAGCAGACTAGTAAATATATTTTTTTGACATTTAAGCTCTGTTTTACACAGTATTTACCGTAATAATAAATAGCTCTGTTTTTAGTTTCCACCGACTCCTGAGGGAAATATCTTTCTCTTTAGTTGCTATAAGCTCTTCTGTGTTCACCAGCCAGTCTCTTAACTGAGTCTGTCCAAGAGTTACAGTGCTGTGAAAAGGTATTTGGCTCCTTCCTGATCTTTGTATTTTTTGTGCATATTTGTCACATATAAATGATTCAGGTCACCATGTACTGTGGCAGATCCAGGGTCTGTCAATTACTAACTTAGTTAATATCTAAAATAAAATGTAGCTATAACATGCAAATACAATTCATGTATTTGTAGGATTATCAGCTGTACATCATACAATGTAGCCTCAAGAGATGCATATCTGTGTCATGATACACCCAGCATCAGAACACGTCACTGCTCCAGAAAAACTATTTTACCATATTTTCTCCCCAGATAAGCACATCTAGGCTACAGTGCTTCGAGTATGTTACTGTATGTATCCATTATCTCCCTCCTCTTTTCTACCTGCCTATACACTCACGCTTTTAAGCCAGTGGGTGAGCGAACATTTGACCAGAACTGAAACAAAGCAGGACTTCGTATGTCTCTCTCCTCTACAGTAGACCAGCTCTTTGGTGGGAGGGCACGGTGACATTTTCACTGGAGGAGTAAGGCAATAATGTGACACATTTTCCACAAAAACAACAACACCCCAGAGTCAGCAGCAGCAGCAGCAGCAGCAGCAGCTTCTCTGATTAATTAATACACGAAGGACAAACACTGACTATGAGTTATACTGCTATATTTGTAATATAACATTCTTGTGCAAAGTTTGTAGAATCTCATAATCTCAATGCAGTTTTTTCCTCACAACCAGCACAGCAGTGCTGAAAACGGTTTCCATTTGTTGTAACAGTGGTTGTTATTAGCAGACCTCTTTGCACAAAACTGCCTCAATGCTTCAATTCAAATGTACTGTTTTTAGTCTTTAAAACACATGCATTGAATCCTAATGGGATTATTTCAGTCAGGCTTTGTTGTGACCTTTTTTGATAATCCATTATTCACAGATGGTGATGCGCTGCAACACAGCACATTAATCTTCTTTTGTGTGATTTGTGTAATTTATCGGACGCCATCTTCCTTAGCCATCCATCTCCACCGAACGGTTACACCTCACCGAACAAAGCAGAACAAAGTATGTTTTTAGAGCTGGTGAAGGGAACAACATGACAGACTCTGTATGTCCCACCCTCTGTCTCCAAACAAACTAACGCTAAAGCCACCTGTCAAGTTGTGGCTATATAAAACAGTTCTTTTCAAAGTACACACACAATTCATAGTACTCCCCTCATCACAGCCGTAGCCCCAGCCCCATTGTGCAACTGTGCAGAACAAAGACGAAAAGATTTTTCCATTGAAGGCTATTAAATATTTAATATAGCTGCCAAATGTAAGAAAAACTTGTTCTATTTGAGTCCGACGGCTCAAGAGCCATTTAGCAAGATGTAACTGACACACACTGACGTGCTGGTGGATTGGTGAGCCCTTTTTACACTATACGACGCTTTGAATGTGCTTAATTACTGCATCACTGCAAAACTTAAATTGTCTGCTGAGAAACGTGTAGCACTGTGAATCAGTACATGAACAGGAACTCATGAGTGGCTCAACAGATCGCTCTGACCGATGGGGTAACAAAGACTTTGGGGCTTCACGTGGGCGTCTATGCAGAGTACTAGGGAAAGTCTGAATTGGCCTGTATGTGCGCATGTACCCACAGACACACACTTGCACGCATGCAATGGAGCCAGGTGGTGCTAAATTGAAGGTCGGCGAGTTGTTCCCTCCCTTGATCCCGACTGCCTGGCAGCATGATAAAATTGGACCTAAGTCTCTCTCGATGAAATGTTGCAAACTAACTTTAGGTGGGTTTATCTTGCACTGCTTTCATCCTGCAACTGATAGAGTTTCCATTATTCCTGAATCCACCCATACTAAATATATGTGCCCTCTAATGAAGGCACTTTGGATAAAAGCAGTACATTACAGCACCGGAGGAGTGTCTACAAATTTAGTAAGGGTGGCTCCAGAAATGTGCTTTGGATAAAAGCGTCCATTAAAAAGCTGATAATATTATATAAAGCAACAGAATGTGCTGATACAGTGGGTTGTAAGAGAAACATAATCAGTGCGCTGTGATTACGTGGAGCCAGACGAACCATCCTGCAGGGATTAGGCAGGGAAAACTAGGTCTTGCATTCACTGTCACCTTGCCATGACTTCACACCTTTTTATAGCCGTGACAGGTCACAGTTCACACAGAGACGCACACGCTCACAGCTGCACGGCCAACAAAACAAGTTAAAGTTAAAGCCACCGTTAAGCTCCTTGCCCTTAGCTTGCCCCTGCATTGTGTGCGAACAGCTCGTTTTGTAAACCCCTGTACGTGTTTGTTCTGTCTATTCAAACTGTCAGGTCTCACAGCGTGAGAAATGTCAGCGCATCTGTGTGTTTAAAGGCCTCCTTTGGAGTGACAACAGTTTGTTGAGTTTGTTCGTAACGCTGAGTCTGCTTCTGTGCATGCTTCAAATCTCACCTCTGCCCTGGAGGGGACATCGGCATTCAAGGGGGATGACGCTCTTTCTAGCCTGCTGAGACTCCTGCAATAGTTCTGTGCCGAGGAGGTTGACTTGATAAAACAATGCAGAAAAGCCATTTAGCAGGTAAAAACAATAATTTAACACAGATGAGTGAAAGTAGGTGGCAGTTTCTCTGCGTGATTAAATGAAATGTACTGGGTAAACAAGAAAGATGCGGCACCTGCAGTTTGATAGTCTCCCAATTAGCCAAGAGCGATTCTGTGCTGATAGACATTAATTAGCTATTTCAAAAGCAGCAGTCATGTAAATGTAACATTACCAGGCTTCACTAAAGGCCCAATAGAATAATTTGAAACCCATCCAATATAATTAATTCAAATGGGTTTAGTGCAGGTTGTTTTGAGAGCAGCAATAAAGGTTATCGCTCCAGCTACACGTCTGCTGTAAGGTGTTATTTTTCCACACAGGGACACAGGAACGCTAATTGTAGTGGCAAACACTTGATGTTTGTTTGTGCATTTTTGTTAACCCCCCACCCCCATGAGCAAACCTAATCCCCTCTGTGTGACAACAACAATATGAACTTCTGTTTTGTGGGTAGCAGCAGAAATGAAATGTTCTCTTATTCATGCAGTGATGTATGGGACAGAAAAGCCTGGACTTCGCTGCAAATCAGTGTCCACCTGCCACTGTTTTTCCAGATAAACTCACTTTATACATGATAATCAGCCTCCACTGCCTGTGTTATGTGTAATGTATTAGCACGACATGAGGCAGGTGTGTGTAGAGTTTGTGTTATTCCTTATGGCCCAAGTTACTAGCTGAACCTTAAAGCGCTACACACACACAAGTGCAACAGTCTGGACCGTGGTAGACAGAAATCAAGACGAGCCTCCAGCAGAACCCTGTTCTTCCTCTCCTGAGTCAGTATCCGTTGTCAGGACCAGGCCTCTGCCAGCTGTGGCATAATGCAAGCCTCATTAGGCCCTGGCATCAAAGAGACTGGCAGCACCCGAGCAACAGAGCAGCACCAAGACGCTCCTTTTCCTCTGAAACACAGCAGGTGTAAGAGGAGAACGGAGGGCTGATCTCCATTACAGGCTAATGAGGAAGTCTGCAATATTCAGATTGATTCAAACTGTGCTGTGTCACAGCGTCTTAACATAGAAATGACTCTGTTTGACAAGCTACCGCCTCAGCGTTCAACAATCAATACTGAGCTGAAATTTTCAGTGTGACTCAGCAAAGAAGAGCGTTATAAAACTGGTGGAAACTATGAGCCAAGTTTGAAGGAGTTTCTTCTTTAGTGATGCCTCTGACAACCGCAGCATTCATTTTTAGAAACAACTGCAGTGTCTAGCTTTATCAGCCATTTCCATCAACATATCATACTGTATTAATCAATATAACATATCTCTAGATGGAACAAGATTCATTAAGTTTTAGAAGAATTAAGAATTATTTTCTATGCATATTTTCCATCAATAACTCCCATGAAAAGAACTAAGCCAACAATTTCCCCAAGGGGATTAATAAAGTCTGTAATTATTAATAGATTAATAGATAACAACACTGTGTTGTTAGCAAATGCCTGATTCAGTTTTAATTCTCCCCAAAAAACGAACAAGGAAGTGTTCCTTCATTATGATTAACACGGTTTATTTTAAAACTACTACAACAAGAAATGGTTGAAAATAATGCACAGTTTACTCCTTTTATAGAAGCTCTGACCTTCTATTCACAACACATTGCTAATATGCTTTACTATCAATAAACTATAAAACTAATTATAATGACTTTGATAAGACGTCCATATCTGAGAACAGAAACCCAAAAAGACAGATCACCTAAATTCTGTGACTTCTATTTGGATCCAAACATTTCTAATCTTATACACAATCTAATACAGTCACATCAGCTCATTATGCCCATCTGGCTGCGACTGATCTGACCTCAGTCTACATTATGAGATCAGTGTGTGTGTGTGTGTGTGTGTGTGTGCTCCAGAAGCACGAACTGTGCTCGTGATGCACAGGTGTCACCAGCAGATTCACTTCCCCACTTAAACCCCAGGACCATCTGTTTCATTCACACCCGGCGGAGGCCCTGCAACAGCCAGGCATTATGAGTCGACTGATGAGCACCAGGTGCTCCGACCTTATGTAAAGAATATCAAACGTAAAAGTCGGTGATATCACCAGGAGGGTAAACTCCTTCATTAAAGATGATGAAAAGCATTGAGATTTATGAATGTTTACACTTTCCAAAACCTGAAATGTTCAAGTGGAAGAAGATAAAAAGTTCAGCAGAGCCATTTGCTCAGTAAACTCTCCAGGCCATGTCAGACTCTTGACTTAGTACACATGGAAGGGTGATAAAAATGTCCCCTGGACGTGGTTTGAAGATAAGGACCTGGCGGGCCGCCAGCTCAGTGAGCCCAGAGAGCTACTGAGATTCTCTCACATCCAACTTAAACATAATTGCTCCCAGCAGCAACATTTGTAGTGAAGTCCCAAAACTGTCACTGTTTTAAAATAAAGCTGTATTCTTGATCCACAGAGGAGGAGGAGGAATAAACGTAAACGACTCTCCATCTATACATGCTGACTGACAGCTACCTGCCTTTTAGCTCTGTTACCCATTTTAATGAGAGAGCACTGTGCTCCAGTTACGAGGGGGGGGGGGAGTTAAAAATAGCCCTCACTCAGTCACCACTTAGCCTGGCAATGCGGAGAGCGGATTGTAAATGAGCACAGTGAAGTGGTTGAATGGCAGGCCCTGTCCCTGGCTGACTGGGCTCTGACATACACACGCTGAATGTAAAGCAGTAACACACTGCTAACAAGCGAGTAGTAAACACACTTATCATGCATTAAAGGTCTGTATGTGAGGCAGACAAGATCAACAGCAGCTGTGTTGCTCTGTAAGGATGTGAGAAGACGTTATGTTTAGCTGTATTAAATAGCTACATTGGTTTGCTAATGATATTGATATTATTGTTTAGTAAACCTTTATTTTTGTCTGCGCAGCACAACAAGCTCTAAGCACAATCTGCATCTCTTTATCATATGGGTATATTGGTATGGTTAATATAAATAGCTGCTTTTTTGTTTTGCATGCTCAGCAGATATGGATAAAATTAAAATTCATTTCTGGCCCCCCAACAGATAGAAGCTCAATATTTACTATGATTTTTGCTTCGATGTCACCAAGCAGCTCATCAACTTTACTGTAAGAATGTCACATACCTTCATGAACTTTCTTCAGTGCATAATCTCTATATCAGAAAATAATTAGCTCCGTCTTATGCATGGACCATTAGAGGAAAAATCAATACCCTTTCTCCTTCTGCCCGTGCTTCATTAAGCGCACTGCCTCGAAAGAGCTTAAGAAGTGCATCTGCTGCCTCGTTTCCAGTCGACGCCGCTCTCAGGGTAGAGCAACAAGTCTGCAAAAACTGCCTCAACACACAACTGCTTCAGAAGCAGACAAGAGCACTTGTCTTATTGTTTTTTTTTTTAAACACACAAGGCTAAGTCACGTTGAATTTTTGCCCCACAAGGCATGAAAAAGTGATTATAGCGTGATCATACTAATGAACTGCATACAGCGGCAGAGGGTATACAGCATAATAACATACTGTATTACACTTTCCCTGAAGCAATACTTAATATCACTGCTAAACATAGTTATTCTAATAAAGCACTTTGGAGGTTCAGAGGCTATGTGAATCAAAAAAAGGGGCTGATTAGTTCTTTAATGTCTAAAGCAGTCAAAGTCTTTTACACAGTACCATGTGTTTTGTGTCTTTGTAAATGTGTGCATGCACAAGGTCATGCCAGGCTAGTAGGCTGACAGGAGGACAGTGCCCAAAGAGGATATCTGCGGCACCAACCCGCTTTTATGTTCCCATTTAGCCTCAAGTCACCTCACATGGTTGAGTGAGCTACTCCGACGTCTACGTCGAACGGGAACTACCACACTTGGAGACTGAAGCCAATACGTAAGCATCTTAAAGTTCAATGACGGCTAGACGCTTGCTCCAACTGACTCCTAAATTCTGTTTTTACATTATGGTTTCAACCACATAATTCAGGTTCTCTAATAAGTATACTCGTGGTAGTCTTTGGTTAATAATGACATACTTTTGAACTTATTGATCTCCATGCGGACAATGTTGTTGGACAGCTACTAGATGGTAGATGACACTATGAAGTTTCAGTATTTTCTCCTCAACATGTGACCAGGAGGAACCAGGAGTCAAACCACTGACCCCTGGTCTACCAAATTATTGATAAATAAATTCTGATTTTAGGGCATATAAAAGGTTTTGATGTCTTCTATCTATCTATCTATCTAAATATATAAATAAAACAAATGTATATTTGCATTTACCTACACAATCCACCAGCCAGTCTGCTAATTACATAGCAGATTCCATCTAGGGACACCGGTGGCATTTTTAATGTTTTAGAAATGAAGTTGATGTTACCACTAACTCACCTCTGTACTTTAGCATTTAGTAAATAACTCAAGTGACTCGTCTGTGACTTAACATTTTGTAAATTAGTAGGTAGCAGGAGGGAAGTGTGGCTGATGTTTGATCCGAGGTAGTGCAGCAAAAGACACACTCAAATTTCTAAAGTCATAAACTGCAAATCAGGGCTTCAGACCAGATACGAAACCAGTGGGTCTTTGATCTGGTTTTATTCTAGTATATGAGTTGTTATCCTACTGCATGTTGCTAGGTTAGTATTTGGAAACAATCTGAATTCACTCTAATGTGCGGTTTTGCTAGTGTTCAGTACAAATGTGTAAATATGTTGCTATTTCTAGCCTCTACTTTAACAGAGTAGGCCTAGAGATGCAGCATGGTGTAAATGCCATTTTATAAGTCTTTCCTGTCTCCCAAGAATGGAACTATGCGAGAGCATCGACTGCTGGGAAATTTATGGAAATAATGATTAAGCAGAATTTCTACCAAAATCAGCAGAAAGATAGTTTGATGTGCATTTTCACCTAACTTAAATCGGGTATTCTTCAAATGAGTCATCTAATACTGAGCTGTTTGTTGTACATTCACATACCCTCAGGTACTCTCTCTGAACTGTAATGTTCTCCCATGTAAAAAGTCTCTTGTTGTGTGTTACCATAAGATATTATGCATTTCTACATTTTACAGATGCCTGATACCCACCAGCATGTTGATTTTTCTGTTTTCTCCTCTTTAGCCTCAGTTCTGTTTATCTGTACCAGCACTCTCCTGTTCCAGCTGCCACCACACCTCAACCCATGCCACATAAAAGCAGGCTCCATGGGCAGCTGCTGTCACATTCCCTGTCACCCCCCTGCTGAGAGGCAGACCTTTTTTCAGCCGCTCAAGACACAACAACAAGAACAACAACTCTTCATCCATCACTGCCTCAGCTGAGCTGACGTTTTTCTATGGTCCAGGCTGAAACTTGACATTTGAGCTATGCTTGCATATGGGCTCCATTGAGTGTTTACTTAGCTCAGTGGTTGAGACAGCTGTAGCGCTGCTACCTTTGCACTATCCTCAACAATTGTTTATGTTGTCAGTACTTCCCAGCTTCCAGCAGTAGTTTTAGATGAAGGGATCTCTCTGGTTTCTCTCCAGACTCATGAAATATCTCCCAAAGCATGGTTTCAGCTGTCAGTCATCAAGGTCAATTCAAGACCAACCAAACACGCTGGCAAATGTTTACAGCAAGGTGGAGTGTGATCTGCACAGCAGAGTAATGCGTATATCTGTGTACACACAGCTTCATCATATTAGAAAAACACACTGAACTGTAGCTTAGAAAATGTTAAGAAATACAAAGATGTGCAAGAAATAGGTCAGAAATTCATAATGCTGGAGTAACTAAAAATGTACAAATGTTAATCTGTACAAATAAATCTGATTGTTTTAAGAGTTGAATCTGATGACCACAAATTCTGCTGAAATAAGGTGAGTAAACAAAGAGACACCAACAGGAAAGACCTAAGACTCATATTGTGCATAGATACTCTGGAATAACGTCTCGAATTGCAGCACCCAGCACATTAGTGCAGGCATAAATATGTTTATAGAAACAAGTAATGCCAGGCAGGTCACAGATAAGCACCACAACCTTGAATGATTTCATTAACACAGAGGAAGACCAATTGTGCAAGGGAGGCTAAACCCA
This sequence comes from Ctenopoma kingsleyae, assembly GCA_032353495.1. Lineage (NCBI taxonomy): Eukaryota > Metazoa > Chordata > Actinopteri > Anabantiformes > Anabantidae > Ctenopoma > Ctenopoma kingsleyae. The sequence goes on from JAUBNQ010000028.1 coordinate 4,791,704, forward strand.
CAGGCAAGTATTGGAGAGGATTTAACCTGCCAGAGACAGATGATGAAAACATGTGCACCTCAGACAACTTGTCTAGATACAGACTTAAGTCATGGCATCGTGCTGGGGATTGATAAATGAATGTTCGCAGGTGTTTGTGCAGCACTTGTCATCGCTCCTCATTCAGACCACGGCAAAGACTGGAAGCAGATTAAAACTTCCAGAGAGGAGGTGAATCTAGCTGGGAAAAAAAATATGAACCAACACAAGGCGGCATGTTCACAAAACACGCGGCAGAGGAGGATGTGCAGGATCAGAGTGTGAAATGAATTAAGGAGGACAGTGAGTACAGAGCTGGGTATTGCCTTATAAAGAGATCGATAATATCCTCCCTGATATTCAGCAAGGCTAAAAGGTAAAGTCATCCACGGAATAATTCAAAGAGGTACATTATCACTGCTACATTATTAAACTTATGTAGGTAGAGTGAAACCGAAGTAGAGGTTCTGAGCCGAGCAGATATTCCACTGCAACCTCAATAGGAAGGTGGTGCCCTGAGTAATGCAGTTTGTACCAAGATGTGTTGCCCAACCATGGATCTGTCAAACTCTTACACTGATTGGGCACTGAACATCAGACTTTTTACCTCTGCTAGAGTGAGTATTTCTTTCACAAAACTGTAAGTAAACATCTGATAGGAATAAAATAGGGGCAGTAACAGTCAGTTTAGATTTTCTGTTCTGCTGTTCACCGTGAATACCACTAAAACAATTTGATCAGCTGGATTTGGACGAGTAGTTCCACTGCAGTTTAATCAGGACTTCACCAATTATTCACACTGCTTAAACCCCCCATGGTGGCAGTAGTAATGGGGTGTTGTGCAACAGACTTTGAGAACAACAAAGTCTGTTCATGTCAGCTCTGATCAAATGGTCTTAGGCTGCTGATCTAACTGGGCACAACCAGGTCACAGAATTAGATCACTGCCGTGTGCAGGTCGGATTAAGTCCCCAACTAAGATCCTAATTTGGCATAAAGAGGCACTGCTGAGTGGCAGGAAACCACGGTGCCCCCGGTACCAACACCCAAGGGCTCTGTTTTAGTTCTACTATTACACCAAAAAAAAAGATCAGGCTCTGGGTTCCAGCACATCACTCAAGATGGATAATTTCACTAATTTTCTCAGAGACAAAAGGCAAAACAAACAGAAAACATACTGAACCCTGGGAGAGATAAGGCAGGATAGGTCTCCTTCCTTGTAGAGAATCCAAACACTCTGAGCTGCACTGGCCTTACAAAAACAGCCAGATCATCCAAGTCCAACTGCCAGACGTTACAGTTGCTGCCCTTGTAGCACAGCACATATACACTTCACAGACCCTTTTACTGCCCCTGCTACAGCTCCGCTGCTTCCTCTTGTGGACAAGACTGCTGTGCCTAGTTGTGCTATGTTTAGAAAATATCACATTAAAATGTCAAAATGCCATGCGAAGAACACTAGACAGGCAACAACTTTCGTTTAGCATTTCAATTGTTTGAGCTGCTGTAGTTTCTATATTTCAAAAGATCTACGAGGGAGAAGTAAGAAATCCTCTGCTCGTCTATGCAAAGTCAAACGTCCTGTCTTTTATGTTTATAAGTCAAATGTAGAGCAACTATGACTTCATCTGGCGTACATGCATAACACGAAAAAAAATTGCACGCTATTCTGCAACATTTCTGGCCAAAGCAAACAGTGTAGCAGAGGAAATCCACAGCTCAGGGCTGGCTGGCTGCTCTCTGCCGTAAGGTCCAGAGTCCCGTCTGCGTTACAGATGTGGTGAACAACTTCCTTCTACAGGATCAAGAGTATTAACTCACTACACATTTTTATATTGTCTGTCAGATTGTGTAATAAAAATAGCTAAAATAGCTAAAAGCTAAATAAAACTAAACTAAAATAAAAACTAAAATAAAAGCCACTTTAAGTATTAAAGCTGGAATGAAACAAACACAAACACAGGCCGACTCCACATTCAGACTGAAACGTGTGCTTTGACATTTTAAAGCTGGTTTCAAACTGTGGCAGTAATTTCTCTCCATGTGAGTAAGGCAGTAGATTCGGTGGAAGTGGACCCGGAATCCACAGAGAACGGTGAAGGCCTGAGGGCTGCACACGTCTGTCCACTGAGAATAAAACCTCATTTAAAATATCCTCACAGTCGCTCTTGACGCCATTCTTTTGAACAGACTTTTGACACAAGAACAACATGTTGAGCTGTTGGAGCACAGCGGCCCACGGAGAAAACTGGTTCAAGGAGAAGTTTCATTGAGGTTTTCTTAGTATCCCTACATTCTAGTGGTAGCTTAGCACACGGCCAGAGGGTTTAACAGGCAAACCTGTGTAGTGCAGCCCTAAAACAACAGATGACGTGGCTGTATATGTGTGTTTCATATGTGTTTTGGTGTCAGAGGAGTTGAACCACAATTTCCCTTTTTGAGGGTTGCTGATGGAGAGTGAGTGAAAGCTCAAAAGGCAAAGCTACAGTATATGGAACAGGTATTGCGCACCTTTCTTTGAAAACAATTTCCAGATAAAAATACAATACCACACTGAAGCCTGTGCATATTTGTACAGCTTTATGAACAACAACAAAACAACATTTAAATCCACAAGTACATGACTTTTTCCAGGTTCATAAATATTAATATCAAACTGATTCCTAGTCATAAAGTGTCCAGAGAGATGTGAAGTAATAGCATGTGATAGATGTGAAAGGATAAGGTCACCTTTCTACTGAACTACAAAGGGAATGGGTGAAAGTCTAGCAGAGGCAAGCTTGACTGGAGCCCCCTGTATCCATGGCTTCAAAAACAAGTGGAACTGCTTTTATCTATAGAGACACACACACACACACACACACACACACACACACACACACACACACACACACACACACACACACACACACAC
>JAUBNQ010000028.1:4794735-4817651 GCA_032353495.1 Ctenopoma kingsleyae
ACACACACACACACACACACACACACACACACACACACACACACACACACACACACACACACACACACACACACGATATTTTTTACTTAAACCTACATTAACTGTTGCTTAACACAAAAAGCCAAACGCAAAACTCACACGACTGAATTCTTCTCTGTACTTTTGTTCTTTCAGACTTGTGAAACATCATTAGTCAAATTTTCCAATACATGTATTTAAATGTTAACTTTTTATACCAAGACTTTTTTTTTCCCCTCAGAATAACACAGGAAGTTTTACGCTCGCACGACTCCAAGTCAAAAATGTTGAAATCTGGACTGGTCGACAGCAGCTCAGTGGTTTAACTGTACCACACAGACGGATAGCGGTGGCTTTGTTTGCTGTGCCCACTCATCTCCACAGACTTCTAAAACCACTCACTTCTAAAAGATGGCAAAGATGCAAAAGGCCTGTCCTTATAATCACAGACTCTACAGTATCGGCCTGTCTTCCTCTGTATCCACCCATTCTGCTCCGCTCTCGTAAACACTGGGAGCTTCAGCTTGCGCCTCAGACTTCTTGATCTCTCCAAAAGCTACTCCAGCTGATGGTGTTAAGAGACAGAGCTCTGCTTCTACTCATTACCAGCCATGGTCTCCTTCTGGAAAAACAACACGAGGGGGAAACAGGGTGGAGACACCCATGGAGGGAACGGCTGGAGGTCTGAATTAATCCCACATGTTCCTCAAGAGGAGAATTTCCAGGCGGGAATTTATTCAGTTGGTGGGAGGGGAGTGCATCAAACTCTGAGAGCACCTCGCTGCACTTTCCCGCACTTTTCACCCACACACTGCTGTGCACTGAATCCACATGGATCCATTTAGCTCAGCTATGGTATCACAAGGCACAATTTACTTTTTTGGCAAGCACCAGAGCTCCAGAAACTCGCTGCTTCACAGAAACCAACAGGACTTAAAATAGACATAGGGAAAGGAGCACAGTCACAGGATGCAGCGGGAAACAAAATGAATCTAAATGTTCCTCCAAATCTATTGATCTGGAGTAGAAATAAAACATTTGGACAAATTTAGCACATCTCCTCCCTCTTCTTCAGGGCGTATTAAATGTGTCTGATTCATACATATTACAAATGAGTGCACAAGCAGAAAATGCACATTTAGAGCTTTGCAGAAAGAGGACAGGATCATTTTAGAAAGCAATGATTTCTATTAAAGCTCAACATGTGCTAGGAAATCTAATTATTCTGAGAACATGATTCACACTTTGGGTCGTTTATCACCTGCTTGTGCACATTAAGAATTCATGCTTTTACTCATTTATGATTAATCAGCAAACAATAATCTCATCCTGTTGCAGACATAAGGTCTAATGCAAAACAGATTTAATAGAAATTAGGACTCAGTTACAACCATTTACCAGCTGATAACAAGCAGCATATTCTGAGGAAGTCTGAAATGCATTTGTTTCAGTAGCACCACTGTAACAGTACTTTGCTTTTTGGGACTCACATCTCACGGACATTTATGTGATCACAAAGGAAACTGTTGCTCTTTCAAGCAAACATATTACCCATCAAATACCATGATTAAAATGACGGAGAAACCAAATCAGAAAAACATGTGTCAATCTGAAGCTTAATGTAATTTTTAACTTGGCACCAGTTTTGATTGTGGCATGTAGCATGGTGCAGCGCCATGGAAGAGGATCTGTATTATTATCTTAACTTAGTGCGATGACAGGAAGGTTGGGATGGAATGAGATTAGATGACCTGGCCTTTTATTTTCCAGGTCTTTTTCACTCATCAATACCAATGGAGGCAGACCACTCAGACTGTATGAAAGCTCTGCCAGCAGCCTGCTGCTCAGGCATACTTGTACCTGGAAGGAGGGGGGGGCAACTATTATTGTCTTCAGTATAGGTTTACCCCTGTATACTGGCCACTAACTACTGCAGGCTGAGTCTGACAAGAGCTACGAACAGGAGAAGTGATGGTCCACACAAAGTGCCTGCAGACAGACAATAATAATAGACTAATTAAATGAACTACTTCAGTTTTCCCTGGTCCCCCATAGGGCTCCAAGACCTTTATTAGACTCTGTACCCCCCTCATTTAAAACAACTACTTTACAACTCTTCTTTGAGGAAATTCAATTCAGCTGGGCGTAACTTGCCTCGATAGAGAAGCGATTATATGGCAGAACAATGCCACTGTGGACAGGATTGATGTGTGTGTGTGTGTGTGTGTATCTTGGATGTATGACCTGATTGGTAATGGTTTGCCTCAAGCCAAAACAAGTCTCATTCACACGTCCCTTAAGAACAACACTCTGTTAGATCATTATTAGACCAAGTCTGAAACTCACGTTTGATCCCATTACTGTCAAATAGCTAAAAATATATGAGCCATGGAATCCAGATTCAGACACGTCAGGATCCTGCAGGAGCAACAGCAACACATTCTCCTCCTTTCTACAACCACTTCTCTCTTTCGGATGAGTCTCTGGGGTCTGCAACACTGTCAAACTATTACACAATCTACACAAAACTAGCTCTGTTTGCACTTCTGCATTCAGCATGATACTGAACCGAGCGTGATACTGAACAATGACACAACAGATCACAGTCACAGCACGAGAAGCGTACCACCAGTCTGGGCCAGAGTGGTGAACTGACTGACCGAGAGACCAACATTTGCAATCCCTAAAATCATGCCACAGACACACACAAAGAGACACAAGGAAAAAATGTGCAGGGGACAAATGATTGGCTGAGTTTTGCTTCTACATTGGAGAAATCAGGACAGGTCGCCCTGATTTTACTGTTTTAATTTAGAAAACAGAAAGAAGAGTGTGGAACTATCAGACCATGCAGCTGCTGTGTGAGCTTGGAGGCTGTGAAGCAGCAGGGGCAGGGGATTGGTCAATCTGTAATGATAGTACAGGGTAATGAAATGCACTGTGGTAAACCATAAGCCACAATAAGAACGAAAATTAACCACAAATCACCACTCAGACTAAAAATATGCTGTCAAAAGCATTGAGACCACAACGTAAAAGACAGCTTTTAGTTCAACTAAGTGAAACAGGGTTCCTTCTCCATTTGTTCCTGCCTCCTGAGAGCGGAAGTGACAACACCTTGCAATTGTCTGTCTCCAGGCCCTCACTCCAAGGTGCTGAAGGACGAGGACCTACAGAGGAAATTGCATCTTTATCTAATCACACAAAGCCAGCCACTAACCAACCTACTGGTTTTATCCCCGAGTGTAAAAAATACAGCAGTTATCTCTACAAACCAGGAGACTGCACCACATGGTTTTCTGAATAGGCCAGCGGGATATTTTCTTCCTGATGAGCTTGTACGTCGATTCGCTACTTTTGGCTTCATCAAGATGATCAAAGTTTTATCCTCTGTGTGACACGAGGACAGGACAGCTCCTTATCCACCTCTGCTGAGGGACTGAGATCTAACGCTGTGACAGAGTGTGAGGACAGAAAAGAAGAATATTTCAGCCAATATTAGTGATGGTATGATGGCTAGTGCATGTTAATGAAAACGAGTTTGCCTTAAGAGCTGAAATTTGCTACTCTCTTGGATTATTTTTATAAAGCTTACTTAGGTTCAAGTTGAACAAGCATGTCATAAAGTGGATGAGCTCCTCTGGTTTCTACATTTGATTGATGCTTGTTCATGGGCACAGACACTGAAAGAGATATTAGGCCATATTAATAACATATCAAACCTGTCCAACACATGCTCAATCACACATTTAAATAAACAAACTAAACCCAAATCAGTCCCGGTGTCGTATGAGCAATATGTAAAACAGACAGCAGAGATGATGTGGCTCCCACACTGAGCATAAACAGGATCAATTAAACCAACAATTCATTTAACTACAGTCAAACACAGGGTGCCTCAAAGCCTCAAACGTCACACAGGAGGAAGGCAAACGGACTCTAATGGACGCTAATACCGTGCAGTGAGGCACTAACGATTACAAGCCTGTTTACTGAAGCCTTTGACAAAAAGACGACAGCAGCTCAGCATACATAATCACATGCAAAATGTGGATTAGGATCAGTGGACAAACATTCAATTACGCTTTTAGACCTTCGGTTAATAAGATGGAGAACAACATGACGTTACGCACTGTGCGGCAGAGAGAAGTGTGTGACTACTGCGCTTGATTATAGTATCACTGAATGTAAAAGAAGTGGTATCCAATAGGAGAAATAATAAAGCTCAGGGGTACCAGTTTATCAGACATCTCAGTAAAACAGGAGCTCTATAACAAAGCTTTCTAGAAGCTTCTATAATGAACCATTGAGAGATGCCTCAGTCCAAAAAGATTAAATACAGAAGCAGTGGTTTTAACACACTCCCTTTTCCCATCTTTTCACAACTCTGAACTCCTGATTAACACAGCGGAAAGACCTTTAAAAATCGCCACTAAAAGTTCAGAACGGAGTGCAAAAACAACACACTGAGTAGGCTCTGAATGAAGTCAGATTCGGTGGATCTACTACAGTGAAAAGGAGGAAACAGATGTGGAAGCTGAAGATTAGATTCCCGTCAGGCCTGCTCTCGTGCGTGCCTCTGCTCTGAGCCTGGTGACTCGCTGGCTCCAAATAACACCTCTCTCATAACTCACCTCCACACAGCAAAAAACTGCTCAACACAGGTCTCGTTCAAATGATCAATTAAGATCGTGCGTACCATAAACTGTGGATGATTAGGCATTATTCATATGGCACACGGTCAAGAGCAGTGATAAAGCTGTTCTGAAGGTTTCCAAAAAGGTAGAATACAGCCTATTCAGTGCACACAAATTTAAGCCTCGAAAGTCTCAGCTACAGTATAATATAACAGAATGCCGTTATAAACCCAGATATGGACTGAATAATATTGTGATGGTTAAACCGTGACTAAAAGCTTAATTTATCCTGAGTCGTTTTTTCAGGGGTCGGTCATGCTGTGGAGATATAAATATTTCTGCACTAAAGTGTTCTAATTCAATCTCTGTGGGAAACACAGACTGTCAGGCATCAGGAAGCCAAACACAGTAACACACCATGGACAGTGTGTGCATGTGTGAGCCAACGCTGGCCCAGGTCTCATCCTGCGTTGCCCACATGAGTCCAGGTGGCCTACTTGTGTCTCTCTCTATGACCGACCCGGTTGTTTAGTGAATGTCTTCATACTGTTGCTGCCAAACAAAGTTAGCAACATGGAAATGTTCTTTTTTTTTGCACTTGTTGCACATTATTCTGATTTAGAGGCTTTAGTCAAAGACAGACAACTGCTGTGTGGTTTGTGCTGTACATGAGTAGTACTGAAGCCAGAGACCAGGCTAGACTGGGTTCAACATAATGGACAGTCACGGCCTAGTTTGCTTGTTCACTGCTCCTCGGGGGGTGCCATTATGCATGATTCAATCCTTTGGGCCTTTTGCAGGAATATTAAGGAGGAACAAAGTAAAGTCTTAATCCTCGCCCTTGAACCATCTGCTTGGGGAAGAACCTTAAAGTTTAGAGCGACATGAACCCCCACAAAAAGAGACTAATATGCATTTAAAATGATTCTGCTATTTCTGAACGATGTGACCGATTTCCAGATCTCAAATGAAACAATAATACATTCACTCTACAACAAGGCTTGTAAATGAGGCCATTTGTTTATGCAAATCCCTGGACAGTACATGAAGGAGTGCTGGGATTTTTAAAGATACAATCCAACCTACCAGCACAACTCACAAACACCATATGTTTCCTTCAGTCTCAGTCAGTGACCTGAGGCTGCAGGGTGCAGGTGAAGCCTTTCCTCTGTCTTCTTGCATTTGTCCAGATGGGACAAATCACACGCTTACGCTTAACTAGATTTTTAAAAAATCTGCGTCTGAAACCCAGGCAACATTAGATCCACAAGAGCTAATAACTGCAGACATATTAAGGAGCAAATGTGTGCCTAAAATGATAGAAATCCCTTCTTGTGTCACTGCAGTGACTCATCCGTAGACTCAACATGTTTCCCATTTGGCAACTGTGACATATGTTTTTAAACAACGCGAAAGCAACCCGCCCTCAGAGGGTGAACAATCACATTGAGCAATTTATTCTAGTGAATAGATTGAGCCTACATATGATAAAGATTAAATGATCTGTCCCTTCAGCGGTTTGTCTACGTCAGAGGTTAGCAAATGATTTTTCAAACCCCCTGAGCTCTCGTTGCAGATGTGAGACTGAGCACAATGTTGATTTCACCGATAATCTATTCACCTGGGGCTCAGCACTACACGGAGTGTGTATGTGGGAATGATCCCTCAGACCAGACATCACTCTCTCCGCTGTTATCTCCCTTTGCTGCAACATCAGCTCTGTATTAAATCCATAGCACCAGCTTCCTCATTCATCAGATAGAGAAGCACAGGGAAAGAAATCTCTCCTACTTGAGGGTCCTTAGTATGAATGTCATGCTGGCTGATGTGTGACTATGCGATCATCCTGACTATTACAGCTGGTGTGGATGAACCACTGTCACCTGCTTGTCAGAAATTCACATGAAATGAATTAATATGTTTTGGTTTTTTTTAGATCTTGCCTACACACCAATCTCCAAAGTAAAAACGAAATCAGATGGAAGACAGTAGATGCAATGAAACCAAGCTGGGGGCCACTGCCCCACTTTGGGAAGCCCTTGACTAGAATTATAATTCTTCTTGATAGGTGGTGTGACACTGTGACTAGTGTGCATGAATCCAACACAATCGCCTGCTGGGCTCAGTGCAACCATTTTAATAGAATCAATAACTGCATGCGGCATTTCTTCAATGGAAAGTGAGTGAGTATCTGCGGCCTAGGCTGAGCTCTCCTGTGCGACCACGGCGCTGTTAAACTTGAGCTGGTTTATTGGAAGTTTGCCTTAATGTATTATGGCTAAATTTCCCTCCTGAAGCTGCACAGTGAGGCTGCATATAAGGCTGCTTTCTGCAGACCCATTCCACAACGTGATTTAAGGTGGGCATGGATAAACCCACAGAAAAGCACTTATTACCCCTAACTGACTGATTCAGTCTATGCAAACTTCAGGCTGCGATCCACTCTGTGTAGATCCACTCTGTGTAGATCCACTCTGGAGGCACAGCGTATGAACACCCCCCTCCCCGGCATGCGACCACAATGAGAAGAAGGTGCGATGCAAACTTACGTGAAAACGAAAAATAAAGTGGTCGATCCCACAAGCAGTGTGGCAGCAGTGGACACAGGGATGTATTTGGTGGGTTTAAATCTCTTTCCAGCGCTGTTGGGCATTCTGTAATGTCCACATTCCTCAATTATTTATTCCGGTTGGAGTCGCATGTAGAAAAAAAAAGATCCAGTGTGCAGTGCATATGCCTTTCTATGGCTATATGAGGTACAACCAGCCCGTGTTTGCTATCGCTGAAGCCGCATAGATCCTAAGATAGAGACGCAGGAATACATAAAGCTCTCGGAAAGCCTGGAAATCCCACCCTAACAATCCAGCCCACTGGTGAGGTCACTGAACCGCTTAAAAAGGTGGAGCCTCTGTGCAAAACCTCCAAGTGTCTCCTTAAGAAAATGATAAAATGCTGTTTGTTTTGCACCTAGACACTCTCTCATCAGGTTTACCACAGAGTTCTTGCTCAATTAAAAATAACCTATTATTTCCCCCTAATGGGTTAACAGACTCAAAACAGCATCACGTGTATTAAATCAATTTAACATACAAAAAAAAAAAAAAAAAAAAAAAAGTGTCTCAAAGTTTAAGATGAGTCGATGTTTTAATGTTTTAAGAAGCTGCTCTGCGGGATCTGCACGGTCCCGTTGACTGAGGCAACAAATCTCCATTTAGGTTTCTGAGAGTTTAAAGCTGCTTTGCTGAACTACGACCGGACACGTACGTGCAACACAGGCATAATGTGTTTACGAAGTGTCCGCCTAAACACTTCAGTTCCGTATTTTCCATATATACCACTCGATAGGTTTTAAATGATATATTTAATGAAGTTATTAAAATTGCTTTAACCTCAGTCTCTGGGTAATAAATTAGCTTGTAAAGCGTGTAAAGATCTTGAAAGTGTTACATATGAAATATAATAATAACAGATGCATTATGTGTTGGTTTGTGCTGCTTTAAACTGTTTAACATTTGACTGAAACGCTGCATGTTGAATGTAGGAACTCTGAACAGAGACGAGGTCAATTAGTACTCTGGGTGTAGGGACTAGAGCGCCCTCGTGTGGCGCATGTTTGAACTTAAGCGAATTGCGAAAGACAACTATTTTGGCTCCGGCGGGCCACCGTAATGTTTGTAGGAAAATACCTAGATTAGCTTGCTCTCTGTTGTGCTGTCTTTATTTTTAGTTTCTAGCAAACAGCCGCCACCACGTAGATATTTGGGACACACAACGCGCTCTGTTTCTATCTCAGTGTCTGTGGGATTAACAGCCAAACGCCATTTAGCGAAACAAAGTCGTACATTAGTGAGGAGCCATCGCGTTGCACCTTGTTTCGGTACACTGTTGGAGCTCATTAGCTAGCATTAGTTAGTGTCGTCGGCTCGCACGATGTCGTACAGGAAAACTTTCAAACTTATTTGCGGCGTCGCCGGAGGTTCGGCTGTGCTGGTGTTCGCCGCTGCAGCTGCCGACTCCCGCGGATACTTCCGGGAGCAGCGCGGAGAAGCGGCCAGTCGGTGGTCGAGATTCAGCGTTGTTCGAGCTGCGCAGCCGGCGTGGACACCTGCCAGCCACACACCGGCCCCGACCGGACACTCCTGGGACTTCAACTGGGATAAGTACGTACCTCTACACTGTACTCTACTTGAGAACTGTTATTTGAACGTAGCTAATATCGGTCTATTCTCTGCATTACTTTAGTATGGATTTAACACCACGTCAAATCTCTGTTAAATAAGTAGATGCTAGTTTAACACTTAGGGTTATATTGGTGTATGTTCTTCCTTCTTAAAGAAATAAGCTATGCTGGTCGCCTCGGATGTGTAACATACTAAATCTGGACTGAGAAATGTTTGATGTAAGATCTGTGAAGCGTCATGATCGTTATTGTTGGAGCTACACTGGTAACAAACCAGCTATGAAAGTGAGTTGTTGACATAGGCGTCTTCAAGTGTGTCACACTCATCATCATCCTAAAACATAGTTGTGTTAACCCAGATTTCCATCCCTCAAGTTAACCATGTGAGACAAAGCTACCTCTAATCTCAAGATCACCTTGTCTTAACTCTGTCTAGGAGAGACCCATCTACACTGTCCAATGGGAAGAAGAAGGAGAGTGCAACAGAAGACCCCAGCTCTGAGCGAGACAACGGCAAACCAAAGGCTACACGCAACATTCTCCTTATCAGACACTCCCAGTACAACCTGAGTGGAAACAGTGACAAGGAGAGAGTCCTGACTCCATTAGGTCCTTATTTCCCCTTATGTATCTGAAACGTTGACCAGGCAGCAGTACAGAGGGCGAAAAGATGTATGAACAGTGACGACTGCTTCTCCACTTTCAGGTCGTGAACAGGCTGAGTTGACTGGCCAGAGATTGGCAGCACTGGGATTTAAGTATGATGTTCTGGTTCACTCCAGCATGTCCAGGGCCACAGAGACTGCAAATATCATCAGCAGACACCTCTCAGGTAGTGAATAGATGCCGCATTACTCTTTACTGCTACACACAATCACCCAGCCACTCACTAAATGTAATAAGGGTTTGAAAAGTGTGGAGATTATTAGACTTTTAGGGTTATAAACTAATATTAATATTATATCTTGACAAATTTTTGCTGTTGTCATTAATTATATTCACTCGATCATCGTGTTTTATCTTGTTGCTATTTCCAGTTTAGCAGCCTTAGATTCTGTGAATCAGAATCTAAAAGTCACAAAAATGTGTATTAAAATTTTTCCCTGTGCTAAATGTCATATGGGTCCAGGAGTGGAGCTGGTGAGCTGCGATTTGCTGAGAGAGGGCGCACCCATCGAGCCGGTTCCACCCGTCACTCACTGGAAGCCAGATGCTGTGGTGAGAGAAGCTACAGCAGCTACAGGCCTACATTTCTGTATTTTCATACAGTCACTTCAGAGTATTCAGACCCCTGCACTACTTTGTTGTAGATTGTATTTTAAATGGACAGAAATGTCATTTTTACCCATCTGTCTACACTTAAACCATAATAACAAACTGGTAACAGCGATGGGGTGGGTTGGCAGTCTGTCCAAATGGACCATCAACAGTAGGGGGAGGCCCCATCAGGGGAGTTCTTCAGGGGGCTCTCCTCAGGGTGGTCCAGCTGGGTATGATCTACATTTTCTTTTATTATTTTGGTTGTGGCTGACCAACATGGTCCCAACAGATGAGGGCTTGCCCCTTGCTTGTTCCCCTCCTAAACAGCTCCCAAACCCTGAGGAGGGGGCCTGTTTATTAGGGTGAAAGAAATGAGAGGCATAGTGGCCTTGGGAATTTAGTGACCCACCCTGAAACCCCTTCTGTGCCACCCAGAGCGATATCCTAGGAGGCCTCAGATAAGTACAAATCAGGACATCAATGCCAGCTCCCCTTTGTCCAGTGTAGGCGGGGTGAAAAAAAAAAGGAGAAGCTGAGGAGTTCATGGAAAATGAGGATATATTAGTTATATTACACTATGATTAATAACTATTGAATACTGATAGTAATTAAGAAAGATGGGGAAGATGTAGAAAAAGAAAATGTATATAATATATATTTTATGATATGTAATACAGTATCTGTACAGAGGCTAGAAACAGTTATGTCCATGCATGTACATGTTATACATACATACATATATACTGTATGTAATAACATGCATGTTCATGGTTAGGTGGTTAGGTAGCTAGTAAATAAATACATTTATACAGTTCAACAGTAACAGATTAAAATTATTTAGTTCATTATCAATAAAGTTGCAAACATTTCTACAAACATCTCCACTTTATTAGGAATTACACCGAGTAGATTGATTGGGCTAAAATGATATATGATACAGTCTTTAACACAGTGTGCAACATGTGAAGGGGTCTGAATCCTCTCTGAAGCCACTGTTTACTGCTATCGATAACTTGCTGCTGCCCACATGTCTGTGCAGATGTCCCATTAAGTGCTTGTTAAGGCTTACTGCATCAAAAATCTGCTGATGCATCAATGCACTGCAACAAGAGTGGGTTATAAGAAGAGTTAAATTCCAAAATGCCAACCAAGATAAACTGTTATGTTATGTTATAGTTTGTTTGCAGTTGTTACTTAACAAGTAAGTAACCAGTTTTTTTCTTATTATTGAGGACCTCAAGGGTTGGTTTGCCTAACTGCAAAAACTTAACTCTGTCACATCAACCCATAGAGGTAGTTTTGGTTATCTTCATGTCTTAAACCACACTACAACATGTGTACTTTGGATAATCCATAGACCCTGCAATCTAAAAAAGTGGTTACAGTGTAAACTCTGACTGTGAGATCTGTGGGGTAGATTAACCAGGGACCTTGTCCAAAAAGCTGATTTAACAAACTCCGAACTGCACCCTGAACTCTGAATTGATTAACTCTGACATAGTAAACAGAGAAAAGCTGTTCAGAGTGAGTTCAGTCAACTCTTCGTTTGTTCACGCTGAGTTAATCATGCTCATGACGACTGTAAAAAGTCGTCAATCGAGCTCTGATAATAACATTCACTACATCAGCGTGTAAATAAAAAGCCACGTCCCCACTTACATTCATTCATTACATATAATGTATTTATTCAGCTATAATCTGATAGGAACAAAGTTCTGGTGGCAACACAAGATAATGTCACATTTTTTAAAGAACCTTATAGTCTGAGCCACTTCTGATTTATTTCTAAGTGATTTGAGTGTGTCGTCATTTATAAGAAGTTAGTGATCTAAAATGATCTTGTGTGTAGATTTTGTTTTTCTGAGCTGCAGGTGAATTCACGTCGTGTAATACCAGTGTTTGAATGGGATATAAAATGATGTTAGTGAAGCTAGATCTCGTGTATCAAACCACTGCTGTCCAACAGGAATTTTTATCTTCTTCTCTCAGTGTAAGCTACTGAAAGATATGATTTGACACAAACTGTGAACGAGGAAATTAAACGTGTAGTCAGGCAGCTTCCTTCCTCGGGCACAAAGAGTTGGCTTCATTTTGGAACAAAACTCTTCACACATTCCCGACAATGCACAGCAGCACTGTGTATTGCCTCTGTACTGACTGAAGGGTTCAGACAGAGCCCTTTTCGTGTGACAAACGTGGCTTTCATCCTCTATACCGTCCTCCAGCAGTACCATGAAGATGGAGCTCGCATTGAGGCAGCCTTCCGGCGCTACATCCACCGGGCTGACCCCAAGCAGAAGGAGGACAGCTATGAGATCATCGTGTGTCATGCCAATGTCATCCGTTATTTTGTGTGCAGGTTTGTGTCACTGGTGGACTCAGTGATCTTCGTTTCTGCCCAGGCCCGAGCCTGGCCTTGTTGCTTTGATAACCATTCATGTTGAAACTAGTCTACAAATGTTTTTTGTTGGATTTTAAGACTGAATTTGTGCTTCACTGTTAAAGGAATCCTCAAAGGAGAATTCCTGGTTAATGTAAATATTCCAGCTGCTACATTCAGTTGTGTGCATTTGTTAATAACTGCTTGTCCTGTGTTGTACCTGGTTAAGAGTACATCTAGTTGATATCACAGACCAGTTATTTGTTAAATAAGTGTCCTGTAAATATAGAGTAGCAGCAGTACTCAGTTTCACTCTCAGGTACTCATATTTGTCTTGTTCTTTCAGGGCCCTGCAGTTTCCTCCAGAGGGTTGGTTACGCATGGGTTTGAATAACGGCAGCATCACGTGGCTCACCATCCGTCCTAGCGGCAGGGTGGCCCTCAGAACTCTGGGAGACGCAGGATTCATGCCCCCAGATAAGCTAACACGAACCTGAAGGCCCAGCACGTCGCAGGTTTCTGGGACTCAGCCGGCCATGGAGTCCAAGCTCAGTTTTCTCCCTAAGTGTCTTGAAAATGACTTTTGATGTTATTTTGTAATTGAACTACCATCATGTAATAAGAGACTGTGCGGTGGTGTTGTGATTACTACCGTGCCATAGAACTCCAGCAGAAGTGATTAACAGCTGCATAGCAACTCCTCCTGAATGTAACTGAGGATTTTTACACAACTGACTGAATTTTTTTTAAACCAAAAAGTTGTACTTGTATAGCTGTTGTAAATGGAAGTTATGCACTCGGCTTGACACGTGCGGTTTATGTGTTGTATGGTGCAGCTGTAGGAAATAAAAAACGATTACAAGAGCATCAGTTGCAGTCTCACACGTCCTTTCTTGCTGACGTTACAGCCACAGAAAAAACTGGAGAGAAGCACAGACACTTGAGCAGTAAATTAGGAGTGATGTTTTTATTGATTAGTTGAAAGCAAATGAGATCTAGACATACAGAAAGAATTTACCATGAAAATTTTGTTTGAAATTTTTAACAAAGCACAGAACGCTAAAAGCACAAGAAGCATGTTTTTAAGTTTCGTAGGTGCATTTTTGCAAAGTTCCACATTCATAAACATTCACTGACCAGAATTAGATCTGCTGTCACCTGAGAGCATGAGGATGACAATACAATCTTTTCAATGAAATATTTTGTGCTCTCAGATAAAAGCGTAGTTCACAAAAAAAAAATTACATTCAGAACAATTGTTTCTCTCAAATTAAGTAAGGTGGCAAACTGAAAATTTATGATTGGCCATTTTTGTCCTGCACGTTGCTGATGAGGCCTTTACAGCTGCGATTTTATCCCTAAGTTACAAATGTGGATACAGCAGGTTTTTCTTTGTACATTTACATTCCAGCATCAAACATGTTGTGGAGAACTGTAGGAACCTGCCATGTGTATGGGTTTACTGTAAGCCAATTTAAATGAATTAAGACACTGGTCATGTAACATTGAGCGTTTAAAACTCTATTAGCACAAGCTTTTAAATTAACACTCAAAATACTTTATCATTTGAAAACGGTTGCAAGTACGTCCAACTCTGCAGCTCTCAGCTAATCAGGCGTATTTTCTGTAAGCTTAAGGCAATTCTTTGTTAACAAAATGGCCATAATATGCCACACTAACCTATTAACTATTGAGGGATTTGTTGCTGCTGAGTTAGTTAAAATCAATACAAATTCACGATGGTCTCAGACTGGGCAATTTTAAGTTTTAGCCCAGACTAGACAAAGTTGACATTATACTGATGGGTGTGTTTTGTCATTCATACACTGTGGGAGATGCTTCTGATTGAAAGATGTTTAAAAAACAGAAATAAAAATTGCAGTCTAAGGCCACCCTTAGTGGCAGAAAGGAAGTCAAAACATGTCCAGGAACCACTGAGAAAAGATGGGAAAATGTATGAATTTATTGAAGAAGAAAATAAAAACATGGACGATCTCAGACTGAACAGTTTTTCCCCATTTTTGATGAAATCATCTGTGATGGTGAAAACTGACAGAACTGGTCCAACATTTCAGAAAATTAAGGCAATTCCTGAACTGAGGAAAACATTTTTATTAACACCATTAATAAAAACATTTAAATTTGTGCTACTGACCAACATACAAAAAATAATTTTTAAAATATTGACATTTTACTTTTTTTTAAGAACATCTTCAGTGACAGAATCCTGCAGTAGATTCCACACTAAGGTTTCAGTGACCAGCTAACTTTGGGGAATGCGGCTTGAATTCACAATATTCAAAAAAGTTGACTCAGGCTATGATACAGGTGCTTCACACTTGCCACAAATAACATTACCATCAAATTCAACATGGTCCACACCCATACAGTACATAAATGATCAAGGTTTCTTTTTTTTTCCTTTTTAAAGTCTTGAGTGTGCATCACAACCCAACGTGATGGAAATTCCTGTAACAAAGGAGTAGTAGCATACATCATTGATCCATATCTTCCAAACAGTTGTGCATATTTTTGTATGTGGTTTCAGGTGTAGCCACCTCGGAGCAGCCGGGATTGTAGTGGGGAGGGAAGGGCAGAGTTAGGGTTTGGAGAAGGTATGGCCGCAGTGACGGAAAGCGGGGCAGGAGCTGGCAGTTAGATTGCTGGCTCGTTTAAGTGCCTGAGGCGGATGCGCTGAATGTAGCTAGCATTGGCAGGGCTGTAACGGCTGGGGCTGAAATCTGGTGAGGCGGTGTGCCGGGCAGGACTGAAGCGACCAGTGGGAGACATCAGGCTGCTGACCGGGGAGCCGGGTGTCTGATGCTGCATCCTGAGTCGAGGTTTTACCACCGCAGGGCTGGGCCAGCTACACAACATACATCAACACCAATCAGTGGACATATGTACTACATATATACTCCGATTAGAAAATCTCATTAGAAAGTATTTTAAACACTATTGAACTTGATACTGTTGATAACATGTACAAGTCTTTACGCCGGACTCCGCAACCCTCCCTATTTGTCTGGGCTTGGGACTGGCACTAGTGAGGGACCGGAATGCGAACCACCAACCCTGGGCTTCTCATTTGATATACTGTTTTGTCAAATATAGGTTTTAAATTATTTGTAAATCATTTATTTAGATTTTGTACAGCATCCTAACATTCTTGAAATGATGACTGTATTTGAAAACCAGGTGCATTTTATTGGCACTTGAGGAGAGCGTGAGTGAGATTAACAGAACTGAAAATATAGTTGTAATGTTTATGGAGCAATCTGTCGTCTCTGGACAGAGGGCAGGGCCTCAGCAGACCCGCAGGCAGAAGAGATGGATCTCTGGCAAGGCGAGATATTAAAGGCTGGTAGAGCTGACAGCATCGTTCACAGTGTCTGTATGTACAATAATAGCTCCATGAAAAATAACGAAATAAGAGAAATGTATTAAAACACAGTAGCAGCAGATCTGCCTGCAGTCTCCCATCCAGTGTCGTGTTCTGACTTTACTGTGGACATAAATGTAGTCAAATAACAGAAACCCCTCTTAGTGACACAGTTCAACTGTACCAAAGACTAAAGCTGCGACATGTTTTTGTTGCTCTCTACAAATATTAGATTTAAATGTAGACCAACTGTGATGAGATTCTGAATTTATAGTTTTAAAATGTGTTTAAAATGTTAATGTTTATTATATAGATAACTATGTAAATGTTATATTTATCTATTTATTAAAAAAACACCCAGTAACAATAAAGTACTGGACTGATTGAGTATTGATGAGACTAGAACTGTACCTTTCCACACCCATCTTCTTATTAGCAAAGCTCTGTGTATAAAACATCAATGTATCAGATTTTCATTTTCACTGTACCATTTAATATTAAATTGCTGCTGCACTCCCAAAATTTGTTATGCGCCCCCAACTTTTTCAGCTTAGGAGCACATGTGTTCCTCAGTGCCTGTGGTACTTGTAGCCTGTGGTAAAAGCAGTAGACCAACAACACTGAACAATAATTATGAAAACAAGCCTACTAACCTCTGCATGTCTGATGCAGAATATGATGCCATTGTGCTCTTCCACTTATGAATGCTGGGAAACTTCTGAGGATCGACATCCATGCCTTCTATTGCTGACAAGACCTCTCTGTCCAACCTGGATGGTGAATCCCTGAGAGAACATAGAAAATAAATCACACACGCAAGCATCTACTCTATCATAGTAACTTACAAGGGGGAAATTTGCATGTTACAGCACATATTGACTGTTACTAGTAATTCATTAGTAACTAATTATCATAGTAACTTATACGTTGGCAAACTTGTCTGTAACAGCCTCTAGTCTCTAGACTAGAATAAGAAACCATAATGCACCAGGGCAGACCAGGGTAGCCATTTATATCAAATTACAGAATCAATCTAAAGATATTAACACAAGAGAATCAATTCAAAAGGGATTGTCTAGCTGTAACATTCTCCTTTATGATCCAGTTACGCCCTCTGCAGAGAAACCAGTGTGACTCACCCATCAATGAAAAGTCCTCTTCTAATGTGCGGTGGAGTCCTGGGTAGGAACTCCTGGGAGTTATCTAAGGACTTGTAAGAGGACCCAGATGATCCTGAGCTGCTTAGGTCCCTTCCCCCATGGTCCCATGATTTGGACCTTGCACAGAAGTTGCGCCCCCCTGATACAGATCCCCTAGTCCTGCCCAGCACTTCAAGACTTTCCTTTGCTTCAAAATACTCCTCTGAGCTGCCACTGCTGCGCCTCTCCTCGGTCCCTCCTCCCTCTGTTCTCCAGCTTGGGCCTTCCACAGCCTCACTGTCCTGACTGCTGTGACCGAGAGAGAGGCGATTCAGCCCAGTGCTCAGGTCTGTGGCTGAGGAGGAGCTGTACGAGTCCCGGAGGTCCCTGTGCCGGCTCCCGCCACTGCTCGTCCTCTCCCTGCAGCTGGTGGGGCTGTCAAGTGGCTCTTGCAGCGACATGCGCTCAAACTCCACCATGAGGTTGGAGATGGGCGACAGCAGGCAGGAGGAGGAAGGGGATGTTCGAGGGGATACGTTGTCTCCATTGTGAGTCCTATCTCTCGAGGAGGAGGAGCACACCCCGTTTTTGCAGACGATGCCAGGCGAAAGGAGGCCGTCATCACAGCAGCACAGCAGGTCCTGTTCTGCTGCTGTCTCAATCAGGTCTGCCCCGCGGTGGTGCAGCGCGATGGGCAGGATGTGGCCACCCACCGCTCCTTTTAGGCTTTCCTTGGATGCAACAGAGGAAGTGATGCTGGTGAGTGCTGCGTTCTGCCGGTTCTTCATTTCCTCAAGGCTAATGTCGTCACCCTCATCCAGGAAGGCACCAACAGAGATGGAGTTGCAGAATTTTTTGGGCTTGCCTGAAACCAGTAATGATGAATCACCAAAACAGACATGTATCTACACATTATTACAACAGAATGAGATCATATAATTCTTAATGGCAGCAGACTATGACAATCCTTTATCTATTTTCTAGATGATGAGATGCTATAGCTGAGAACATTACAATACACTACAGCGTTGACATTTTCAGTCAGAGGATTTTATGAAATGTGCACAGCCCAGGGACTTATCTGTACAGAAACTCTGAACCATGAGTACAAACATTCTGAAGACTGGAGAAATTTGCCACTGAGATGGTAAAGTGAAACCAGAATTGATAATGCTCCTTCTTATAGGCGCTGCTCACACTACACTTAAGTGGGTATTGTAGTACGTGACTAAAATGCAGAAGATACTGTCAAAACAGAATGTGCCTGGTAAAATCAGGAAAGATGAATCTGGCTCATCTTTCATGATGACACCCGATTTCCTATTTCAGCAATTAATACGTCTTTCAGGAACTGGAGCCTCCCTAATATAGTGGGTACCTGGAGAAGGGGTTTTGAACCTATTGCTAGTTTCGTTCTCCCCAGCCTCCTCATGAGCCCGCAAGCTGAAATCCTTATTGCTCAGGTACTCTTCCAGTTTGCGGATCCCCTCAGTCGATGACAGATCCACAAAACTGTCCAGGAAGTCCCAGTACTCAGCCCATGGGTAGCCCATCTCACGAGCCAGGTCTCTGTAAATAAGGGATGATTTACATTAGTACATAGACAAAAAAGCCATCATCACACAAGTAGCACAAGCATCTCACATTCCGATTTTTAAAGGCTAACTACATCATCAGAGCATATTAAAAAATGCCACACAATAGTGAACTAAAGCTGACTGCAAGGGGTATGGCTACGTAGACACAAAGCATTGGGGAACTGACTACACACCAGACAATGGGATACAGAGTATAGCAGAACTTTGACAGTCACTTTAAACAAGCATGTTTAAAGCCACTTGGGAGAAACACTGCATGCTACAGCAGAGGCTCTCTGTTGTACAGTATGTGTCTGGAAGAGTGAGTAGCATAGACTGTACACAGCCACTGCTATGCTGTTAATCAAGGTTAATGTTACTGTTCTGCTCTGAATACATCAGCATTATCATGGGGGCAATGTGCTGTGTTTATTTCCATTACAGAAGAATAAATGTCACTTAGTCATACATGACATTATTTTCAACTCTCATCTGGCTTGCTAACATCTCACACAGAACGCTAACACTTATGTGAGAGGTACAAACTGCAGCTACAATTAGCTAGCGCTATGCTTCTATACTTAGCAAAGCAGCTGCTTTCACAGGCAGTGGGGGATCAACGTATAAAATAGACCTCACAATCTTGCCTTTCCTAGACTATAAGAAATCAAGTGTCCTTTCTCTATAACTGAGAATGATAAGTCCAAACCATATGTTGAAATTTACAGACTCTTACAGAAACAATTACCTGTATCAACATCACCCCACATATCTGCCTCTTCACTACAACTAAAAAACTGTAATAGCTGATAATAACTAGATGCTAAAATGTTACTCTTTAATAGATATTTAATACTTTCCTGATATTAAATTTTTGCTTACACACACTACATATACTGTTGAATAGGGTGGTAGCAAATTCCATTTTTTGGGCTCTGGAGCTTTGATGCATATTCACTGTTAAAAACAATCAATATCAAAATCTACCCAGTGAATGAATATCCAGATATCTGGGTCCAGGCCTACTATTAAACTCTTTTATTAGATGTGCTATATTAAGGCAAACAAACATCCAAACAACAATTTAAAGTGCTTATTGAGATTCATACTGTTGCACTTTGTACTTGGTGCATGTAGTTTTTTTTATGAACGGCAATGACATGGAACAAACAATGAACTGGATTTAAACCCGAGTGTGCCATACATGTCCCAACAGGTCTATAATCCTTAAAGACACATTTATCCTGCTATTAAGTCCTCCCTGTATGCTTATCATGCATCACAAATAAAAGCAATGAACCCAGTAGTATCCTGCTATCTGTAAACACACAGGACGTGCGAAAAGATACAAATCTCAGCTATAAAGACAATATAAAAACAGTGAGGTGCTGGACTTACCTGCCCACTCTCTCTGCTCCACGGTCAGGATCAGACTTGAGAATGTTGTGGAAAAGATCAGCCCGGTCTCTGGGTGGCGTCTTCCAAGACCGCCGAAAGTCATCTGCCTACAGGAAAAGGTTACAGACACAACATGTTGCAACTGACAGTTTGCACCTTTACACCTAATGACCTTGCTGAAAACACAGAAAGACCTATGAAAGGATTTAGGATTTTGAACTTGCTTTGGAGGGACTCAGTGGACCAGCAAAGGCTGTGACAGTCATCACAGGATCCATGGGGCTTTTTGTGTGTCGCTGAATCAGCGAGAGACTTTCTGAAGACTCAGGTGACCATGGAGCACCAATGATGGGCTGAGAGGTGTTGTCAGCTGCCCTCAGCAAAGGGATGTAGCAGCGGTCTGTGAAGCAACAGACATTTTAAGGTTTAGATGTTCAACTTCACAGCACTTCACAAAGCAATGAGATATTGAGGGTGTCACCTGTGGGAATCAAAACTTTGTGTACTTCTACACAAAATATAATTTTGTGTGTTGCCAAAAGTCTATTGCAAGTGATGGTGTAATACTGTGGACAGGACAGTGATTAAAGATATATAATATGCAGAACTTCATAGCAAATGTGGGATTTAATCATAGGCCCCTGGTCTTACCTAGGTGTGTTGGCCTTTCTCCACTATTAAGAACTGTACTTAGTGATGCTACTAAATGAATCCTTACCACAACGAAGATAGCCTACTGTCCATTAATTCACTTCATTTATGCTTCACTACATCTTTCAAATAACACCAACATCTCTCTCCAACAGTATGACATACCACACTAACATCTGACTTTTTGAGCTCTCCTTCACCTCATCCTACATAAATTCTGCTACGGTTGTTAACCATATTTTTCACTCGAGAAATCCTTGAGTTACACCGCACTTACCAATCAGTATGAGCAAATGTCGCCACTGACCACAAAGGAACCAACCAATCAATCAGTACAGAGGTTTTATGACATGATACCCTCCAATTCTAAATTTAAATTTGACATTTAAATCCCCTGTGGCTATAGTTACAGGATCCTCAAAGAATCTCAGCCTACTTAATGATGTGTGTTGCCTATTTGACTGATACAAATTCAAACTATAATGTAACACACTTCTTCCATTTAACCAGGCTGCTTTAGGTATGCTAAATGGTGCTTGACTGCGTCCTTCAGGAGACAGAGAACTAGAAAAGAAACCGATGTCTCCTTACCCTCTAAATAGTCACATATCTTGTGCTTCACTTCTTGAGTTTTATTTTTTCTGCTACAAATGAGCTGTGGAATAGGGGAAAAACACAATTAATGATCAGACACACATATAGCTGCTGCTGGATTGACTGAGAAAAGAATTTGCTCATCTAAGTTTAACTTACAAAGTGCAGTGAGTGATTCTTGCCAAAAGATTTGAAAAGTAAGCAAAAAAGGTCACAGCTTCAAAACAAGAGTGAACATAAGCGCAACTCCTCCGTCATGAGTGCCAGGAAGTATGGTGCAAGACTGAGTAGCTGCTAGACAGTTCTGTGAGCATTCTGCGTAATAACCTCCAGCAATGCCAACCCAAGCTATGTGGAGTATTTTCTTAGTCAGTGTTCATGTTAATAAAGATTTTTTTAAAAAGAAAAACTCCTTACATCACAAGGCCTCTGTCCATCCTTGTTCTTACAGTTCTTATGGATGTCAGGATGGGAGCAAAGAACATTGACCACTTCTGGGCACCCAAACTTACAGGCAAAGTGGAGTGGTGTTTCAAACCCCTGAAACATACAGACGCACAGAATAAAATACAATGAGAACACTTTTGGATACAATCTGACCTGGTCTGGTTACGTGGATACAGTAAAAGAACTTACAGCTTTATCTGGTGTATTGAGGTAAAGATCTACAATGTAGCGGATACGTTTCTGCAACATGACTTCCTGGTCATCTGGATACATGAGCCGCATGAACTCAGGGTTTTCCAAAGTGTCCAACAGCAGCTGGGCGACTCCTGCCTGGTTCTCCTTGGCCGCCACGTGCATGACATTGTACCGGCAGCCCTCCTGACCAGACAAAACAGTAGGACAACTGTATGAATCAGGACATAATCCTCCCTAATCTCCTGTCAACAGGAAAGGATGCTTAAATTTGTTCAAAAGCAGTAACAGTATTACTAATACAACTTGCAATGTTAAATGCTGAGAAGTGTCAAGACATTTTAAAAGAAAACATTATTATGTGAGCATATCAAGGGCATTTACTACTAGTATTTTTCCAAGTAAATTTCCAAATTTGCCAATTTCCAAGTCAGGCTATGGATCTCTATTAGTAGTAGTTTTCCCTGAGTAACGGTATAATTACAACAAGCACACAACACATCAGAAAGTTACAATAAACTGACTTTAATGACTCCGTTACTAACTCACCTGCACAATAGTGGGATTATCTCCTGAGCCAATAAGATAGCGTGGGTTACTCCAGACTAGCTCACTGAAGGCCACCTCGTCGCCCTTCTCCACAGCTTTCCTCAGTTTGGCAGTCAGGTCCTGGGTGCGTGGGCTCTTAAAACTGTTGGCCCGCTCCCGGTTGATTGTATCAACCTCCATGTTGTCTGGTGTGCAGAGGCAGACAGAGAGAGAAAGATTAGCACCACTGTCAAAAACTCCTTAGACACACCAACTGAGGAATGATGCATTGCACCACTTTACTGACATTATCAAAATTACAATTATTACTGATATAGTACGCAGCAGCTTTCTTTATTGTAATGCCTTTTCCTTATTTTCTTTTTGATCTTATTAGTGTAACTTAGTAACTAGTTTCGGGAAATAAGTTCTACCCTCTGAAATCACGTTTATCTTCTTTACTTTACTTTACTTGGCAGACGCTTTTATCCAAAGCGACTTACAAGGAGAAGACACCAGCAATTACCATTCGG
>JAUBNQ010000028.1:4817751-4843356 GCA_032353495.1 Ctenopoma kingsleyae
GCTGTGTAGCCTGTTGTGAGAGAAAAGGCCTAATCTTTCGAATGTTGTAGAGAGTGAACCTGCAGGACCTGGAGATCACAGCTACACGATCGTTCAGACTCAGTTTGTCATCTATCCAAACCCCAAGGCTTTTCGCAGACTCCGTAGATGTTAGCAATAGCGAGCCAATTTGAATTGAGATCTTTTGCTGAGGGGAGTTGTTGCCTGGAAAGATCAGGATCTCCTTTTCATTATGTGATACTTTACACTTTCACTCCTCCATAAGACTGGTGCGCAGCAGCAGCTGCATCACGATGGAGCTGGCTTTTTTTACACCTGGAAACAGCTAATTGCGCAGAGGACAGCCAACATAAAGGATTTAACTTTGATGTTAAACATACGGAGGACAGTGAGGGGATGCAGACGAGGAAGAAAATGGTGAGGATGAAACAAGGAACAGAGATGAGCAATGCACAGGGAGAAGGTGAGATTTAGGCTGCATTTTCCATCACACCATATTAATCACCGTTTGCATTCCTTCATCTAATGCCGCTGCTGGACGTGATGTCATACATAGGGTCAGTCATCTCCACTCTGCAGAAAAGACACCCTGATGTCTTCTTTATTATCTCCAGGGACTTTAATCATTTAAACTTCACTAAAACACTTCCAACATTTACCCAGTTTGTGAGCTGTCACACCAGGGGGGAAAAGACTATGGACCTTTTGTATGCTAATGTTAAAGAGGCCTACAGCTCTACCACCCTCCCCCCTCTGGGCAGGTCAGATCACAACCTCATACATCTCCTCCTACAGTACACACCTTTGGTTCAAAGGCAACCTGCTAAAACTATGAAGAGGTGGTCGGATGGGGCCAACGCTGCCCTGCAGGCGTGCTTTGAAGTCAGACTGGAAGACTCTCTGTGAGCCTCACGGCGAGGACAGTGATGGACTGACAGACTGCATCACACATTACATCAATTTCTGTGTGGACACTCATGTACCCACAAGATTCAGAAAGGCCGGCTCTGTTCTGGGTGTGGAGCTGGACCCTCTACATCAAGGGTCTTCAAGTATTATTTAAGGAGGTCCTGATAGAGATAATTTTCTCATGTCCGGGTCTGCAACCTCATCATGTGTAAATTACTTTATTATGTAGTTATACATTAATATTCATTTATATTCATATAGAAAGAGAAGTAACTTGTCATTAAGCTATAATACAGTGCAATTTTAACAATATTCCAATGCAACTCTGGACTCTGGAGGGCTATATACAATAATAAATAATAGATAAAAGAAATAAGAAAAAAGTTGAGCACTGTCAGACACATCAGTGGATCATCTACAGCTCACTCTGTGGAGATTTATACTTGTCTTCATGCAGCTGATCTAACATCTCTGATTAATACTTCACTCTTCTTTATTTACTGGCTGTTAATGCAGATACAGGTATTTGTTTTATTTTCTACTTTTTTTTCCCCTCATAAAGTGTATGAGCTCCTGCATTTACAAACTCTTGACTCCATCACTGGACGTTTTTTTGTGTGGGAGCACTCGTTAGCTTGCTGTTGGCCAGTAAAAGTATGTGTTAAAATCCTTGTTGACTGATCATAGTTGACTTTACAACTCAACATTTCTCAGATTTGTTTCTGTGTTTCATCATGGTGTTAAACGTTCCCACTTTGAACCACTGAGAGCAGATCTCAGAGCAGAGGAGACGCAGCGGTTGAAGTATGAAGGATGGAGATAATCACCTCAGTCCATTCGGGATTAAAAGTCTGGATTTCAGTATCAACCTTCAACCGTTTAGCACACGTCATGTCACACTGACTCATAATGTCGCCGCTTTTCTCTATCTCGTCTTCTCTCTCCTTCATATGATTCTCTGTCACTGCCGCTGTTTACTTTCCACGTCTCGGTTCATTGAAGGCCCGCCCTACTCTGCCTGTGATTGGCTGATTCTTGCCCTCACCTGGACCAATCTCAGTCCTCATGCTTAAACCCAACCAACCTGAAACCACAATGGTAACGACTACTGGCCAATCAGAGACAGGGAGGATGAGCTTTTAGCTGAGTAACAGTGTAGAAACACACTCAGAAAAGAGTCGCCATCAAAATATAATCTCCACCAAAACAGACTAAAACTTAATGACAAGTCGGTTCTGGCTCTGGATCCGGACAGGACAGAGTCTGGGTCCGGATCCAGACCGCGGTCCGCCAGTTGGAGACCTCTGCTCTACATGTTGTAGCTGACAGGAGGATACTGTATAAATTCCTCAATTCTGAACAACCCCTCCCACCCACTACACAGGGTGCTGGCTGGACAGAGGAGCATGTTCAGACAGAGATCGATCAACGGCAAGTGCTGCACTGAACGCTCCTGGCCACAGGAGATCATTTCTGCCTGTGGCCATGAAACTGTACAACTCCTCCCCCTCTGGAAAAAGGAAGGGTGAGGACAATGATCATAATCACAAGCAGTATTTATGACATATTAGTGTTATCAGTTTCCATTGCACTACATATCACCCTGGACTAATATTGACCTATTTCCTCCATCCTTAGATCTTCTTTCTTCTGTGTATTTGTGTGTTTTTTGAATCGAGTATTAAGTATCTGTGTTGGTTTTTTCTGCTTGTGGTTCTTTTCTTTCCTTTTGAAATGAGAGCAGCTGTAGCAAAGCAAAACAATTTCCCTCTGGTATTAATAAAGTTATCTGAATCTTGAATTATATAGTACTTCAATCAAATGCAGCAAAATCATGCAAGAATGAAAAAAAAAGTACATGAAGATTGGTGCACCATAACTTGATTTAATTTCTAATAAAATATGTAAATGATGGTACTGATTAGGGCATTTTTATAGGCAAGTCTCACATCTTATTGACTTACCTTTACTCATGGACAGGCCTGGTTTTACAGGCGACACACAGGGCGCAGATTTGTTCGGAGAGGGGAAATAGTCACAGATCCCTTTGGCAAACTTCTCAGCATCCTCACGATTAGGAAAGGCTTTGAAGCGGGCTCCTTTCATCATCTTTACAGCTTGAAGGGCATCTTTCTTATCTGTGTATACGTGTGTTCTCTCTATAGACAGAAATACAAAATCAGCACTTCCTGACATTTTTACTTTTTTATTCACCTGATGAGTAGTTGATTATTCTTGTTTACTTTATCACATTTTGTTAATATGGCTTCCTAAGGAGGTTGAAACGATCTGTACTAACTAGTCAACCTATAAAGTAATATTTTGATGAGCATCTCAAAAGTGCTTTTGCAGATTAACATTAACAGTATTGCTTTTTGTGTCAGGTCAAGATTACTTTAGATCAATAATCTGTTGCAGAGAAGTCAGGTCCTACTGTACTAGTGCTTACCACCAAAGAAACTGCAACAGAAGCTTCCATCCATTTAACAAATAAATGCTGATGTTAGAGTAAAACAGCAACATGTACTCCTAAACAAATACAGAAACTGGAAAAAGCAGTATCATAAATAAACAAGCAAGAAATGGGATCATGGGGGACTTTGATCTGCAGTTCAGTGTAAGGCCAAAAACATAATAGTGCTCACAAGAGTTGTCTATTTCTCATCTTGAGAGTCAATAACAAAGAAATGAATACTTACGAACACTTTTCAAACTGCTATTTAAGAAATGTAGATGATTGGATGAGAATGTTTACCACTACAGCTGTGTGTATTGGCGACATTAACCCCTTAACACATTGCTGTCTCTTTGCTGTGTACCACTTGAGCATAAAGTATCAAACTTTAATTTTTGCATGAACAAAAAATGTTTAGGCTACATGGAAATTCCTTTTACCTCTAGTTACTGTATATTTCTCATACTGCCACTGTCATCACCAGTGGACTCATATTTTCCTAGCTTCAAATATCAAGAGGAACTAGACAAGGATGTTCACTTTTGCCAACAATATTCATGACTTCACCTATGTGGCAAATGTCAAAGTATCCTGAGCTCTTGTGATATTTACTAACTCTCAATATGAAGCAACAAAATCTGTTCGACGTCACACAAAGGAATAATATGAATTTGACATACCACTTCTAAACGAAACATCCTCCCACAGCGGACATACTCCATAATAAAAGGTTGGAGACACTTGTGCGGGCTTTGAAGGAGTTTCTGTTTTGGACTGAGAGTTACTGCTTTCAGCACAGCTGTCTGAGGTCGTCTTTAGAGATATCTCCTCTTCCTCTGGAGGGTTGAGGCCAACAGCATAGCCGAAGTCCAATTCTTCACTGGCAGCCTCAGGTGGGCTGCTGCTTGTAGCAGCAGTGGTGGGTGCAACTGCTGAAGTGACACATGACACAAGGTTGGTATGATCAGCAACAGAGGCAGCACTGCCCGAGAGGCCTAGAGAAGAGCTGGTGTCCGATTCAGTGGCATTGCTCTCTGGTCCAGCAAGGACTCTGGCCAACTTCCTCTCAAAGGTGGCTCGGGTTGTAGCTGTGATGGGGCCACACTTTAAGTCTGCTCGGGCAAACTCCTCTCGCAATTCATCAGCACTTAGCCCCCTCAGTCGACTTAGAACCTCCTCCATGCTTCAGGTCCCTGCAACACACCACAAATTACACTATGACTACCAGCTGGTAATAAACTAAACCAACACCATGCAGGCAAAAAAAATTTTTAATTTGGACAGCATGACATGATTTTTCAATTAGTTTTTTCCCTTCCAGACAACAATGGTCTACTATCATTACTAACAAAGGAAAACTACATATAGAATAAAAACAGTCATAACTTTACATAGTTTGGTACTATTTAGTGTAGACTATAGCTTGGTAATTTCTAATAAATCAGTAATAAAACTAATATTGACACAAGAACCAT
The DNA here is from genome assembly GCA_032353495.1 of Ctenopoma kingsleyae. Taxonomy (NCBI): domain Eukaryota; kingdom Metazoa; phylum Chordata; class Actinopteri; order Anabantiformes; family Anabantidae; genus Ctenopoma; species Ctenopoma kingsleyae. The sequence goes on from JAUBNQ010000028.1 coordinate 4,822,591, forward strand.
GAACTGGTCAAACTGAAAGGGTAAAATAAATTCAAAATGTTTTTACTTTCAACTTAAGTCTGCGAAGTGTTCTGTGTACAAGTTGATATTAAATGTCATCCCCACTTTTAATGCACTAACAAGGGCGTACAAGTTGTAATAATACAGGCTGACCTAACCACCTTCAGTGCCAGTATTTCCATGTAGGCTGTACAAATATAAGACAAAGCTTGTGTGTGCTAGCATTTTGAAAATATACGTGCCTTTAATACAATAAATCACGTGCTACTGATGTTCTCTATGCCGAAATTATTAACACGACATATTATAACTTATCAGAATAAACTAATGTGGGACTATCATCTGCTAGCTAGCTTGCTAACCACCAAGTGAGCTTTAGCAGCCGGGGAGTGTGCCTGGTAAAGCTAGCACGAGGGAGACTGCTCCGATGAAAATCTACACTGACAGGATCAAACACGTAAGTTGCGGGGAATTATTAAATATGCATCACAAATATATGAAAAGCTGGACAAATCCTGACAATATTAGTCGGGTCAATCGCATGCTGTCACGCCCAAGTATGTCATGCGAGGTGGGCTTTCGGGCTGTAACGTTACAAATTTCATACGTCTTCGTGGTGATAATGGCGATTAAAAAAACATACGTGATGGCATCTAGTAATAAATGTGTCCCTATACTTACCAAGGAACATTTTTTATTTAATGTACGCGAAGCTATGGGAAACCGTTGTTAGTTTTGCACAGATAAACTGTTGGACAGACACAAAGCTGGAGACGGTCTGGAACAGTCTCATTGTTTACAACGTATTTTGCGCATGCTCACTTCAAAGGGAGGGCGCACGGTGCATTCAAGACCTGTGGGAAAACGGAAAACTCTCTATGACTTGAAGGTGACAGGTGCTGACAGAAAACCAATTACCACGTTCTTTGTCTAAAAACTTACCAGCGATAATCTAATTTAATAATCTAAGACATTCAGCGACATTAGTTTGAGACATATACCATCATTTGACAGCTGCTTAATTTCCGATTCGAAGGTTAAGGGTAAATTTAAGGGAAATAAAGTTGCAACACCAAGGAACCGTTTTTGAGACCTCACATTTTAAGGTGGGTTTTCAACACGGTTAATGGTTAAACTAGGATGTCCGCCGTTTTATAACAATAAGAGGAACAGAACAGAGCATCAGTCAACCAACTTTGTAATTTAAGTTACCTTTTATTATTCCCTCACCGGCGGAATCAGAAGGCAACTTCAGTGTTGACATGTTTTACAAGACTGGAAGTTCATACGTCTGAACTGCGTCTATATTACGCCAATGTTTGTATCATGACCATTTATTTTCAGTAGTTATAACATTACTCGATTTGGTGTTAGAAGCCATATCATAACAAAATCTCAACAGCTCGTGTCTTATTGAATCCGAAACTGAATGGCTCTTAAACGGAAAAACACTGCTTGTCACTGTAATTAGAGTACGTCTCTTATATTTTACGTGCTTTCACAGTGGGCTGAATGTAACATGATCTCTCACAGCAGACGTGTCAAGGTTTTTCTCGTTAAAACATTTACCTATTTAGAATTAATGAAATGATAAATCAGTGAAAATGTAAGGTTTGTTGAAAAACGAATTTAAACAATTTTCCTGTTGGTACAATCCCCTGTATGCAGGCCAACTGGTCAGGCATGTACCAAGGAAGCCAAAACGAGGTTTGAGATTCTCGACATATTTATGCAAGAACTGAAATTACATTAAGGTCTTAGTTCATTAAAGACGAATGATAATGCAATTAGAGTGAGCCTAGCCACACAAACTATTCCAGTTGTGTTTGACACGCATGCTAACAGTCATTAGTCACTTAGCAAAGCAGGAAGCAAGCTAATCACACAAGCCACCGGTTAGCAATAGCATACGTTACTACGTATGGTAAGAACGAGTTCTTGTATTCGCACCGTACACACAACTGTACATATTCACTTATATAATATTCAATTAATTGTAATGGACTGTTGAAAATATTATAATTTTAATAGCAACATGCCCACCTCCTCCTCTCCTGGGCTACTGTTGCTAGGTGTCTCTTCTCACCGCGATGGTTTCAAAATGCAAAGGACGAGGACCCGTGTCCGTCTAACAAGGTGCCTGAACAAAATGACGCCCTACAGTCGCCAGGTAAATATCGGCAGTGATACAAACTTTGCTGCTTCGTTTGTTTTAGTGGCGAATCGCTTTTTGGTCTACAGTATTGTGCAGCAAGACAAGAAACATTGCAATGACTTGAACAAGCCTAATTGGAAATAAATTAACTTTATCACAATTTTCACTGTATTTTGGTCCTGGCACAAAAAGATCAGTAAAGTAATTTCACTGTCATAGCTTCAGCGCAAAGATGTGAGAATCAGTTGAAATACTGATGTCAGGATGAATAATTGTCTTGTTTGATTATCTCAGTTTTGGTTTTCTCCCATGACACCTCCTGGGTTCCGTAGGTTGAAGCCTCACTTTTATGTGGGAAGTTTCCCAATCATGAAGCCTAATATACTGCTGCCTCATATCTATTATATCCCAACCCAACAATCCCACTTGAGCAGTTACACAGAACATAACTTTATATTCTGTAAGTTCGTAAACCTTAAACTTTAAAGTAGCTTGGGGTGACTTTTGTTGTGGTTTGGCGCTATAAATAAACTGAATTGACGTGAAGAGCTCATTTTAGACTACTGACATCTAGTGGACAAATTTCACGTAGCAAACATATTTTGACATCACAACTTTGAACGTGTAGCAGCTGGTAAGGTTACAGTGGGACTGTAGAGAAGTCCCCAAAATTCATAGTGTCACTTTATTTGTAGTTCTCATACAGGTGTTAGTACGTTTCATATACTCTTCACTCTAGTAATTTACCTTCTGTTAGCTGAGCCAGCCCTGCGACCGCTGACGTCATATAGTTAACAAGGTGCGCAGTTTAGTGTCGCGGTGGATCGCTTCGGTTAGGTGGTGATCTGCTTCCTGTGGTAAGTGATGAGCTCCTCATTCCATACTAGTACTGAATCAGTGCCACAGCTGAGACTATCCCTGATATCTCCGCTACAGGGACACACCGTTTTGTCGGCAGTGGGAGTGCTTATGTGACACGTGACAGTGCTTGTGTAAGTGAGACAAAAGTTATAACAAAGTCGACACGACACTGACATGTTTGATCCATGGCCATGAATCTGGAGCAATGTTAAGGTACCAATGGATCAGTCAGGATTTGGCCCACAGGCTGACATCCAGCATGCTACAAACTGCAGAAGCCATGAAGGAGGAAGGTCATCACTTTAAATACTGACTCTGCACAAATTTGATTTATTTGCCAATTAAAGTATTTGAAACGTCTAAACTGCTTATAATTGGTCTTCAGTATACCACAGAAACATAAAAAACAAACAAACTGAAGCAGCAAAGTTTTTTGAAAACTTTTGCCTATGACTGTGTGGTGAAATAAGGCAGAACTCTGGAAATATTTCTGATGTCTTTGTAAACAACAGAGGGAACAAGAATGAACTGTACTGGTCGAAGAATAGTGCAATTTTATGATAAATACAATCACATCTCCCAACACAAATGTTAAAAGAGGGATTATTCAAACCCAATCTGAAATAAAAAAAAACTGATACACCAAGGTTTATGCATAGAGCTCAGGTGCCCCAAAATGTTACGTACATACTACCTAACATTACAGTGAAACGTTGTTTAGTAGAGTCAATCCAAATAATTTGTTTCAGACACAGTATATCAATGCTTGTTCTTAACCCCAATATGCATCGTCCTCCAAATGTTTGTCCCTTTGGAAATTCATAAGCATACAATTCTGTTTTTTTCTTCGTGTGCAAATGAGCACAAACACAGCAGCTGCAGCACAGTTGCATGCAGAAAGCTACTGTAACCATCCAATGCCCCCCCCAGCACCAATTTTAGTGCAGGTGGACCAAAATGACAGTTTTACTTTATGGTTTGCATTTCATATTAATTAATTATGATGAATGTACAATAACACAAAAAGAAGTGTATTTATATATTAACCTCTGGAAACAATTTACCCCTTTACCCATGAACCAACATCTGATTCAGGGTAGTGTTTTTTTTTTTGGTAAATACAGTATGTACCAAATGTAACAACACATCTGATTGCACATTTCTGCTTCATGTCACAACTTTCTCTCATTGTCTGTACAGTTCAGATCATCTAGTGTGCAACGTCAGTTGTTGTGATCCACTTATTTTACAATAAACCGTTCTTCAGTAAGGATATGCACACATGTACAAAAGAACATTACATTTTCCACACACACTCAGCAGGAATATATCCATCCAAACCAACCTTGTCCTTAATAACATACTAAAGATTGCTTAAGGCTTTTTTTGCGTACAAATGACTGCAGTCCATGCTAAACAGTACATCTGCGTATGTAACTGGGATTCATGTTTTTTAGAGTTTAAGAACCCAAGGTGGTGATAACAACAAACATCAGAAACACTGCATTTTAACAAGAGGCAATACAAACAAATGACCACAAGTATGCATGACTTTCAACTTCATGAACAGGAGTGATGGTGTCTTATCACAAGCGCTGCTTGGAAACCAGGTGGAGCTGTAACCGCGTCAGTTAAACCATGGATGAGTGACTTGTACTCGTACACAGGCACAAAGAAATGGAAGAACAGTTCATAGCCAGTCTGGTGGCAAACTCATGGTCTGTTTCTGTCACCAAAAACACTAAGCAGCATCAAAAAAGCCACTGGTTTAATATTACAAGGGGGATGAGGATTAAATACCTGTCAGTGAGTAAAACTGCTGACTTAGTTTTGTTAGCCAATCCTCCTGTGCTGAGGATGGGGGGATTCTCTTGGAGAAGCTGTCAAATGAAGAGCTGTAATTTGTCAACTCTAAATAAATAAATGTGACAAAAATTATAAACAACCATCAAATAGAGAGAAAACAATAAAGCTATGGTATGTAAAGTATTACTCTGCAAATGCATACCTGTGTTGATGGGAGAATGCCAAATGTTGGCAGCAATTGTTAAGAAAAGAGAAAAGGGGCTTAAAAAGTGCCTTTGTGGATAAAACTCCACTCTCCCTCTACTGAGTAAAGTTCTTTAGTTACGCTTGCTGCTGTTCCACATCGTTGTTATTTTCTACCACCATGTTGTTTAACAGTGTTGATGATTTAGAGATGTTTTCAAGCCCCTCAGTGTTTGTCCATGAGCTCATTGACTCGTGTACTGTTACTGTGTGTTCCTCCATCTGCCTTTGGAGGCTGTCCATCTCTTCCCTGAGGAAAAAAAAAACAAACAGGAAAAGAACCATAACGCATTCTGGTATTTGCGTAAATGTGCATATATGTTGATTATGTTTAACACAGTCATTCATTCCGAAAACAATAAGCTTACTTTAGCTGCCTTAGACAGTTGTGCAGGTTGTTGAGCGGCTCCTTGTTCACAGAAGTTGATGGTTTCAGCAACTCGTCCAGCAGGGACGCTGGCACTGGGCAATCTGGGATCTTAACTGGTGTCACTGGGTTGGATGGATTCCCCTCACCCTTCAGCTCCATGCGCTGCTGCTCCAACATGATCATTACAGAGATGCATTTAGTCGTTTGTCTTCAGCAGACATTTTTTATTTAGCATATTACAACTACAGCCTTTAAATCTCTATAGAGAGGGAGGGCGCTGGCTTTGTAAGTATTACTCATATAGTAAAAGTGAACACCCAGCTAGATTTCATTAATACTGTGTCACTGTCTGTTTCTCCCATTTTCCCAGCTACACCACATATAGAACTATGTCATCAAGTTTCCTTTGGACAGATGACTTGGCCCACATGGAAATAAGTCATTTACTTCACTGACACACCAACCATTCACACCATCTCCATGCTTCTTTCTTTCCTTTTTCTTACATTTTGTGCACTGGCACACTCTAACCAAAACAACCACCACGTCCAGCACTGACGATGCATCCTCCCGTAACATCATTGTCAGGGACACATTAGGACGCAACTAGTGTTTACACAACAAGGAGATGTGGTCAGATGCACGCCAGACCAGCTCTGCAAGTGGTTTGAGTGATCGGACCACGTTCCAACTCTATGGCCGTTTACACTTGTACTTAGCACTGTCCACTTGTGACCCGTTTGCCCAAGACACATCTTAATACCATGTGTAAATAGGGCTAAAGTGTTGTGAGCAAATTCTGCTACATAGATTATAAGTGTGTGAATATTAACAAAATAAAAAAATATTAAAAACAAAACAAACGGACATCTCGTGATGCACTGACTTAGCACTGATCCTAACACTGTATGTGTTAGCTCGGACAATAGTATGTGAGTTACTCAAAATTCAAAAGGTGCAATGGCTAAAAAAAAAGCTTGTGAAAAAAGAGGTACGTTACCTTCCTTAGGCGGCTTTGTTTGAGGTCCTGTTTCAGTTGCTGATTCTGCAGAAGGACTGTCTTCATGCTGTTCCTCAGCTCACCCACTTTTGCCTGCAGCATAAACTTGTCCTTCCTGGTGCTACTCATCTCCTCCTGCACTGACTCCAGCTCCACCTTAATGTTCTGAGGCAGAAAGAAATTAGTTTTTAAGTTGTAAACTCTTTAGAAAAGGAGAAGGTGATGATGTCCATTCTACAATTAAGTGAATACTTGCCTGCAGAGCTTCCTGTAGGTTGTCCAGCTCCCTTTGGTGGCACTGCTCCGTCATCTCCACCTGCTGTTTCTGAGCTTCAATCTCCCTCTGCCTCTGTTCCACCTCCCACTTCAAGTCCTCAACCTGAATGAGCGATAAGTGTTACACATCAGTTGTTCTCCATTAACAATTCATGGGTCAAAACAAGACTGAAACTGATTTTAAACAGGGATCCTAAAACTCTTCATAAAAAATCCAGCCATGTCAATAATCGTGGCTTCTCCTTTTTAAGATATTTATATACAGATTATTAGACAAATATTTCAGTGACCTTCAGTCAGAGTTTATACCTCTTGGTTAGTGAGGGGCTGCTTGGCCAGTTCTTCATCTAGTTGCTTCCGGAGGATCTGGAGCTGCACGTGAGCCTCAGCCAACTCCTCTTGGAACTTGGAGACCTCCTGAGTGTGCTGCTCATCCTGAGCCCTGTAGAGTGTGACATATTCGACAGTAACAATTAGATTTTAAAGAGTAATTTGTCGTCACATCGTTGATCAGACAAATGCACATACTGTAGTTTAAGGGCTTCACTCTGCAGAGCCTTGACCAGGTCCTCTTTGGACTGTAGATCTTTCTTAATCTCTGAAAGCTCCAGCATAGCTGCTCTGTAGTGTCGTCTATTGTGGGCTGCTTCAGCCTTTGCTGCTGCCACCTAAACCACACATCGTATTACAACAACACTTCAGATCAAACACAGCTGACACAAAGAAAATAGCTATGGACTGTAAATGCTTGTAACAAATCAGCTTTCAAACATCTATATTTTCAAGGGCCTTTATCGTTATCACAAAACAAATATTCAAATCTACATAAATTACATGTTCTGGAATCATTTTAAAGGCAAAATCAAAACTGTACAGTTGGAATTTCAATATAAAGGAGGAGGGAATACTGCATCCTGAGGTGCAGCTAGAGCTCCTACCTGTTCTTTTAGATCCTTAACTTTAGTTTTCTCTTTCTCCAGGGCAAGCTGTAGAGTTTGTACCACCTGCTTCATTTGCTGGTCCTCCTCCTCTTTACGCTTCAAAACAGCTTGAACCTGAAAAAAGAATAATTAAGAAAACAATGTTCTGTTATTCAAAAATGCAAATTATCAACCAAATGTTTCTATTTAGGATGATTTACCTGTAAATTGAGCTGGACGAGATCTGCTTCTCTCTTAGCTAAGGCAGACTCCAAAATGTTGGCATGTTCCCGCAGTGCATTGTGGGACTGTGCTAATCCAGCCAATTTCCCTTTTTCATGCTCCAACTCAAGTGCTAGCTTCTTGTTGGCATCTTCTAACTTTCGGATCCTCTTCTTGAAGCATCTTGACTCTTGAAGCTGTGAAAGCAATGTCATTATAAACATTGTCAATTTGATCATTCCATACATAAAGTCAGTGTACAAGTGTAAACATACTGCTCATCCTACGTGTATGAGCAGTGACTTAAAGTATCTTAAAGTGAAAAAAAGTATAATTTCACTTTTGACATAAAAAGAACTTTTGGATTCCAAAACCTGAACAGATCAGCAAAACATGATCATAGTTAAATATCTGTGAATCTTCTCAGTCATCCAGGTCATGGTTATCCCAAAAAAGGTTTTTCAGTGGCAACTGGACTTGTTTTAGTTCCTTGACGACGTTTCACCCTCTATTCCAGAGGACCTTCTCAAGTCTGACTGACTGGTAGGAGCAGCAGGTTTATAAACCCTGTGGAATCCTCAAGTTGTTAGTCCTTGATGGTCATCTGTGGGTTGTTGTTCCCTCTGGTTTTAATGTATGTCACTGTGACCACCTGAGCCAAGATGTGAACAAGTGTGAAACTGCCTGGGTACAGTTGAAAGAACTGCATTGTAAGTGGGTGATAGATTATGTCTAAGGCCACCTCCTCAAAATTATTAGCCCTCCTGTGCTTTCTTTACTTCCAAGACAAATCTGACCATTCAATTAACTTTAAAAGCACATGTGAACATTCAATTAACTTTCACACCATCCCGATGTAATCAATCAGCATTGATCCTTACATAAGGAACTCTGATTAACAGGGCTAGTGGAACTTGAACACTGGGACTCTGACACTTTTGGTAAGAAGCAATTTCATCATGCCAAAAAAAAAAAAAAGAAATTAATCTGGACCTCAGAAAGAGGATAGTAGATGTTCGTCATGAGGGTGAAGGCTACACTGCCATTTCCAAATGTTTCACGGTGTCAGGAACAGCTGTACGATGCATCATTGCAAAGCACCAGAAGACAAATTCTGTTGCAAACAAACCTGGACGTGGCCATAAACACAAGATTTCAAAAACGTTGGAGAGAAAAATAACTAGAGACGTCAACAAGGATACCCAGGTCTCTGCCAAGGTGATTGTTGCTCAGCTGACCTTAACTGTATATGAAAGCCAGGAGGAACAACAACCCACAGATGACCATCAAGGACTAACAACTTGAGGACTCCACCGAGTTTATAAACCTGCTACTCCTACCAGTCAGTTAGACTTGAGAAAGTCCTCTGGAATGGAAGGCGAAGCGTTGTCAAGGAACTGAAACAAGTCCAGTTGCCACTGAAAAACCTTTTTTGGGATGATCATAGTTCACCTCATCCTCAAGCTCTAAGACTTTCTCCTGGTATTCTTCCAGCTCTGTGGAAGTGAGGGTGATCACTTCCTGCAGCTCCTTCTCTAGCATAGTCTTGCTATTGGTCACAGCCTGCAGCTCAGCCTGCAGAGCCTTAATCTTCTCCTGAATGACAAAAGCACACTGGATTTTAGTACGTTTCAGACACTTAACAAGTGTAGTTATCAAAGATTGTTGTGATATCAAATCAAATATTGCATATCTTGATGATGACGCCATTTGTTTTTTGACTCAAGCAATAAAACAAATGGCTATACTATACTACACTCATGTTTTAAATGTACACTACCTGTAAGGCCTGGCTGTTTCCCCCATCTGACACCTGGGCCTTGAGTTTGACCAGCTCTGCCTCAGCTGTCTCCTTGTCAGTCAGCGCCTCCTGAAGCCTCCTGCTCAGGATGCTTACAGCATTCTCATAGGCCTTGTGCTTAGCCTTCACCTCCTTCTGTGCACTTGTCAAATCTGTCCCCAGCCGCTTCATGCGCACCTTCTGCTCTGAGATGGCTCTATTGCATATTAAAAAAAAGCTAAGTTAAAATTGCCCACAGACAAATGTTTTACTGTTCTAGAAGCAGAACATATATAAAGTACACATGAGCAGTTGCAGCTATGCAGGATGTACAGCTACAAACATCCATCCATCCATTATACTAACCACTATATCAGGCCTGACATACAGGGATAGACAAAAATTTACACTCACATTCACACAATATGGACAAGATAGAATCACCAATTAACTTAACATGCCTGGAGAGAACCCAAACAAAGAAGGAGAAAACATGCAAACTCCACACAGAAATATATATTATACACACACATATATACACCCACACACACACAGATTATAATGATGTGGATTGATGTACTTGTCAAACCACGTGTTCTGACTCATGTGTCTTTGTGGAGAATAACGATTGTGTAATGTCCTATATTTGTATTTATAAATAGCACTTGACAACAGAGGTATGTGTAGTGGTCCAAGTCATAACTGTGGGAATCATTCAAGCTCCCCAAGTCTCTATGCAGCACATGACTCACTTTTTGGCTTCAGCCTCCATTTGCTCCACCTGTTTCCTCAGGCCTTCGTTCTCTTTTGTGACTGCTGCTAGCTGGCTCTGGTCAAACTGTAGAGACTGTGTTGTGAGAAAAAACAAAACCTCAAACATTACAATATAAAAATGGCAGATGATATCACTTTTTATTGTTTTACTTTTAAAATTAGAATACCTGGATCTGGGTTTCTAGTTGATCCCTTTCTTGCTGAATAGCTTGCAGATGGGCCTCCATATTACTCATTTGTTCCTGGACTCTCACCACCTCCTTCTGCAGACGGGCCTGCTCCAACTCTGCCTTCTGCTTCTCTCCCTGAACGTCCAACAGCTCCTGCTTCAGGTCTTTCACTTCCGCCAGCAAACGCTTTTTGGTGGACTTGAGCTCACTGATCAACTGGTCTTTGGAGCTGGCATCTCTGCGATATGCTTCCACCATCACCTGTGGAGTCAGTGACGAAGTGTGTTACATAGAATAAAACACTAACACACAAAGTGACTCTTTTCTGAGAGTGATTATTCTCGCTCCTATTTGGCTCAACTGAAGCAGTAGGCAAAATGACATTTCACAGCATACTGGAGATACACTGCAGGAGAGAGGCGCTGTGGCAGGATTTGAATCCCACACTGCATCATCTCTGAGCTTGAGTGAGATACACTCCACTGACAAAAGGTCTATACATACAAAGCTGCATTTATTTTGTCAGCCCAAAACATTCCTAACAACACTATTCAAACCATAGTAGGACATCTTAGAAACTATTATATGAAACCACCAGAGGAAAGCTGTGATGAAAGTTATTTGTTATCCCTAACCTTTTAAATATATAAAAATTGATTTACAAGTTTTAACATAGATGCAATTTGAAACACATTTCGGAAAGACACTCCAATCATAGAAGATGCCAATCAGAACCTGCATTTGCACATAGCATCTTCAAAATTGATGTAACAATCTTCAGTCTTCCTGGTTTCCAAAAATCCTGTACAATTTTAAAATGTGTATATCGGCATGGCTCATCACTAACCGTTTATATAATAACTTTAACAAACATATTACCTTGTTGATAATGCAGCCATTTTTCCTCTTTAGCACTTATCTCACTTTGATGGATTTTTTAATGCACTAGAAGTGCGGTCTGAAGATGGTCTACAAAATGCCTTGTATGAGATTAAAAAAAAAAACTATTCACATTGTGTCATCCTGTCAATCAACTCCACCCTCTTTATGACAGCCTGTCAGTGCAAAATGAGCAGCATCCTCCACTGCTAAAACCATTGAGGCGTGTCAGCGAGCACTTGGCCATTATTTAGAGATGACAGCCATCTGGCTCTATAATACATCCTCTCACGACTGCATCAGCTTTAGCCAGCTGCGAGATTTTTGTGTTGTGTTTGATGAATGTATGTAAAGTTTACACAGTCTACTCTACACTCCTAACTTCTAACTTCTACTAACCCAGAAAGAATAAGCTGTTTTACCTTTTGTTGTTGGAACTGCTCCTTCAGTTTCTGAGCTTGTTTCTTCAAGGAACTATTTTCTTGTTGTAAAGTTTCAATCTGTAACAAAGAAAAAAAAGAAACATTATACACTTCATAGTGAAGCAAAATTCTATTGAAATGTATCTTTACAATCTGTGCAAACTGCTTAAATTGCGAGGAATCTCTACATCACAGGTTGTGTTTTTTCTTCATGCATGAGTATTATGTTTATATCATTTTCTAATTTTTTTTCTCCTCCCATCTCTCTCATACCTGATTAGCTTTGACCTGGACTTCCTGTCTGAGCTGATCCAAGACATCAGATGCCACCAGAACACCCTCTCCAAGCTGCTCAGCACTCTCATCAAGTTGACTCTTGTCGGCCCGGGCCGCCTGCAGCGCCACCTCCAGGACAATCTTCTCGTTCTGGAGGTACTGGATGGTGTCATCCTTGACGTTACTCTCTACCTGCAGTTCTGCCAGCTGAGCCTCCAGCTCCAAATATCGTGCCTCTAGCTGGTTAATGGACTGCTCTTTGGTGTGCAGGTTCTCCTGAGTAGTGGTCAGCTGCCGCATCAGCTCCAGATGTTCTTTCTGGAGTGACTGCAGCTGCATGTCCTTCTGGGAAAAGTTCAACTTCGCCTAATAGGTAGAGAGTGTGAAAGGCAGTCAATGCACAGAACACAATCAGATATTAATGATGGAAAATAAGTAGCAGTATGACATTTTGCAAGGCTACCTGCTCTAGTTCCCTTTCCAGGGAGCTGGCTGTGTTGGCCAGTTTTATTAAGCGTTCTCGCTCCTCTTCAAACTCGTCCAGTTTGTGCTGTAGGTCGTCTTCCACCATGATCTTTGCATCTTGGATCTGCTTGTAAGCAGCTTCCTGCGTCAGCATGTCAGCCTGTGCCATAGACAGTAACATGTTTTGAACAGAATGTTCTATTAATTAAAAAAAAACTTTTAATAAAATCCATACACAAAATTTTAAAACACACTGTTATAACTACTGCTGTTAATTATCAAAAACTGCTTTGATTTAAGGTCCCTAGTAGGATTTCATATGTTTTTTTTCCTAAACAGATATATCCACTTAACATCCATCCTCATAATGATGTATTTTGACAGGTATGTTTGCAAATATACCTCAATACTCTGCAGCTGAACAGCAATTCGCTCTTTTTCTTTGATGGATCGGTGTTGGGTCTCAGTGAGTTGGTGAGACAGTGTTACATTCTCAAGCTTCAGATGTTCCAGGACACCAATCTGAGTCATCTGTCCAGCCTGGGAAATGGGAAAAACACAATATGTTACATGCATGCATACAAATCACAAGGCTTCATGAATATAAAATGATTGCTTCAGAATTAGTCTTACCTGCATGTTGGCCATTTCGCTTTGCAGTCGTACTCTTGCCTCTTGGGCCAGAGCAAGCTGCTGCTGGTACCACTGTCTGACCTGCTGCAGTGAGTCAATTTCAGCTTGGGAGGTCTTCAGTCGGCTTTGTAGGGTGCTGCGCTCCAGCTGAACCAGCTGAAGTTGGCTCTGAAGGCCACCCATCTGCTGACGCATCTCCTGAACTGTAAAAATGTAAGAACAAAAACATGTGCCTTAACAATCCAGTCAGAATGGTGGTCATAATATCATCTTATACTCAGCTCTCTGACACTCAATCACACACCAGTATTGTCCCTCGATGTTATAGAGCTTTGCATCTCCTCCACCTTCCCCATCAGCCTGTTGTACTGGTCTTCAGCCACCTTCAGGTCATTAGTGAGAGAAGCTAGACTGGCATTCTTGCTCTCCAGACTTCCCTGAAGGTCCACCATGGCCTTCTCTAGCTGGTTGCAGTTCTGTCGCAGGGTGCCAACCTCTGTGGTGAGTGTGCCCTGCTTCTCTTTGCTGGCCTGAGCCTCCTCTACCTTAGCTTGCAGCTGAGCATTTACTGTAGCAAGCTGGGCTTGAAGCTCTGTCTTGTCTTTGAGAGCCTGTAAGACAATAAAGTGTGGTCAGCACTTATTCTTCAGTTCACTTCACTTATTGAGTTATTAACTGGGCAGTGATGAAGCTAAACGTAATCTTTCTGAATTCTGTGATAATGACCTCGCATTCATTAGCAATACAGTACAGACATTTACTGTGGTCTTTATTAATAATTTGCAATTAACTGAATGGCCATCATAATATGCTAACATAACCAGCCCTATTAGCATACTTAAGTGAGAGACATCATGTGCATGAGGTCATTTAGGAAAATCACAGCCATGCTAGAAAATCTGTGAAGCTGTACAGGCACAGGGGTATTCTGCCATCAGCCTGCTTAAACAACATGCTGATGTTAACAAGTATTATGCTTATCACATTCAACATCTCTGCTGATGGGAAGGTCATGAACATTGCATGTAAAAAATGTTTTGGACTCGTTGAACATCAAACCAGAAACCTTTGCTACACAAAAGTGATCATAATGCACAGTAGTACACTGGTACACAAATGGATCCTATGTATGCCACATCACCAGCATCTCAGTACAGGCAAAAAGATAATCTTTAAGAAAACTAAAATGTCAATCTCATGGTTGCACAAGTGGAAAAGTCTAGAAAATTATTATGATACATGTTTTTAAAAAAACATGAATGTCTGGTGCCAATATATCTAATGGCTGTTGCAATATTTCACCGGATACATGAAAAGTTTAAACTTATATTGTCTAAGGTTTTTTTGTTGATTCAGATCTATGGTTATTTTTGAGGATACAGCTTGTCAGAGATGACAAGCGTCCACATTATTTTGTTCACTCTTTATTTTGCTCACTAATTTGTATATAGATATAGATGCTTAAAACAGAACATGTGATAATAGAATCCAATAAGTAGTACAACCTGACTGGCTTCAGATGACAAGGATTCAAGCTGGCCCTCAAGTCTCATTTTCTCTTTCAGCACTTGGAGCATTTCATCATGGCCCATCACTGAACTCTCCAAGGAAACACTAAAACAAATGTAAATCAACATCAGCACTGAAACTATGAATTTAATAATATATTAGATGATAGATAGCAATTTATTAGGGTTGTCTCAAACACTATATTTGGACTCTGGAGTATCAATTTTAATAGTTTTTAACAGAGGTATGATCCAGTTGGTGTTGTGAGGATGGGGGAACAATGCAATATTGTTGAGGGAATATGCAAAAAAATTAAAATTGAAATCAATATATACTACTATATAGCTACCCAACAAACAAACACAAGCCCTAAATGTATATAATCAAATAATTGCCTAAAGCAGTCACTGTAATAATGCCAAGAACTGTTGATTGAAGTAATTTATTTTGTTAAATTATATTTGTATCAGACGTTAACAAATACCTGCTGGAGAAACTGTCTCTGCGGCTGCGAGGCTCTGTTGTCCCTTCTCTCTCCTGCTCCAGCTCCAACAAGTGCTGCTCTTCACTTGCTGCCTGCAGCACCTCCTGAAGGGATGGGAACTGGCCCACAGCCTCTGGGGCAATCTCCCTCCCTTCCACTGTGTAGGGTCCCCGTTGCCTTTCTACTGCTGAGAAGAGCATGCCGTATGTGCCCCTGGCAGACACACTGCTGTAAGATGAGCTGTCACTGTCATTGCCGTCGTTCCCCGGCCTTATTCCTGATTCGCTGCTGTCAATTTCTGAGATGTTGTCCCTGACTTGAAACAACGCACCAGGCTGCGTCTCTGTCTCATACGTGCTACCCTCTGACATGACACTGACCTCAGACAGTGTGGAAACCGAGCTAATTGTGGATTGAATGGAACTCATGGTGTTATCTGCAGTCCTTATGCCTCCTCCACCTCCACCATCATTTTCAGGAGACTTGTAATCAGCCAAGGAGTGGATCTTGTTGGAGCGGGGTGTCTTGGACTTCTTCTCCTTGGGAGGAGGAATTCCTAAGCTTCCCAGTTTGGGGCCACGTGGAACACTGGTCCTCAGGAAGGAATACTCCTTGGTCATGGCGACAGTGTTGGCCCGGGGCAGGGCCTCAGGATGCAGCATGAGCTCTGGATCCAAGGTACTGAACAGCCTGTTCTTGGGGGCAGCCCGGTGAGACTGGAAACAGAAAAACAGTAATGAAGCAATGATAAAAATCTGACCAGTGTGATACACACACTGTAACCTCAAAAATTAAGCATGGTGGTAACAGAAAACAAACAGAACAAATACACAAATATAAAACACTCAATAGAGCAAAACAGCTGAAGGTTAATCCCTTCCCATTTAATTACTGCTGGAAATACAGTATATCTCTAACACAAAGATAAATGGGTAAAAATGGCCACAATAGCTAAAAAGATGATAAACTTGACTAAAGAAAAAAATCTTGATATTGAAAACAAATTGAAAAGTAACCTGGATGCTTTTAATGGCATAAAACAGAGAACTGTCGACAGACTCCATTCGCTCACCCTTTCCTTATGTCTCTGCACTCTATACTGTTTGAGCTGCTCCTCGAGGCGCCGTCGAGCCTCCAGGCGAATCTTCTCCTCATTTTCCATCTCCAGTGATGGCTTCTGGTTGGCTAAAGGGAAAACATGTTAGTAGGGAAAAAAGCACGTTCTGCATAAGCTCACCACAACATATTTACCATTCATCATTTTAACTTGCACAGTACTGGATGCTACACTACACTGTATGCTATAACCATGTATTTATTGAGTGACCCACAATGCATCACTGTTAATATATTCACTGTACTTCCATAAACACATTGAACAAAAGTATATTGGATCAGTCATGCTTATCTGTGATTAAAAGAGATGCAATAAGATTCTTCATGTGGTGCCATATATAGACCGTGTGGGAATTTTAAAACGAAGCCAACCAAATTCACCACAGTTCGTGACAAGCCATTTTATAATTGTGAACACAGCAACTGTGCCTGACTTTAAAATGCCTCCAAATGATAACATAACAAAGGGATTAGTTCCAAAATGCAGCCATTAGTTTGGTATTCCAGATGAAGCACCCACACCAAAATAATCAGATGCCTACAGTAGTAGAAAGGAAGAGGACTTAACTAAAAGAACTTTCCACTAAATCTTTCTGCTCAGATAACACAAAAACAAGGGGGTTAAAAAAAGATGTGTGCATTAACCAAAAAAATCAACATCCCACGACAAAATAAGGTTAACAAAACAGAGACGATATAGAGGGGGGGCATTCACTCCACATAAGTTAATGCTTACACAATTCAGTCTCCTGCATAGGCATACTCAGTTTGAGGGACTGCAATGCATCACCCTTGTGAACCGTGACCTCAGCACTAGCCCTCTCAGACTTCTCTAGCATCAAGGGTGGATAAGCAGCCACACCTGGAGAGGGATCTTGGGTCTGGGTGTTGACAGGGGAGCTGGTGCTCTGGGGAGGGACTATCTGAGGCACGGACCCATTTATATGGATGTCCCCCGAAGCACTGAAGCCCTCTGCCAGTCCGTCTCCATTTGGCATCACATCTGACCTGACAGGACCTGAAAGAGAAGCAGGAAGAGAAGCACTCAGGAATGTGATGATTAGTTCCTGTGAGCTTGAGTGAGCGGATCTTCAGTGCTTGACAAACTGGCTAGACAACTTTGTTAAGCTACAACAGCTTGATCGAAAAAGAAAGCTAGAAACATGCAGCACATGGCTACTAAAGAATGTCTTTAGTGGTACCTTGTCACTTGTCTTGTATCAAGGAACACATTCACGAAGTTCATCTTGCAAAGTAAATACATTCAATGTTCCTGAAACCCTGGTGACAGTCGCTTATTTGCTCATGAATGTGTGTTTTTTCCTAAAACGAGAGCACTGCAGATTATAAGCATAATTGCCCCCTGATGATAGCTAATTAGAACTGAGTTCAGTTATTTAACACATTAGTTCAAAGAGCTGTGTAACAAGAAGAAGCTGTAGAAGGCCTCAAGTCTCCAAAACAGGTCATGCATGACAGGAAATACAATAAGTGTCAAACAGACAAAAAAGATACCAGTTATATGCCTAAAGGGTAGGGTGCAGATCAGTGAGCAGAGACTAACCAGTATAGCACAGTACGAGGATATCATTTTAGAAGGCTATGCGTGTGAGATCACCAGTCACTTTGTTAGTAGTTAATACACAATATAGTCAGCATCTGCCATCATGCATTCACACATAGAATTTTTTTTTTTTTACTTTAAGATACTGACACTGACATGAGATTGACATTGACTGCTTAAGTACTAAAATAAAAGTAAATATAAAGCAATACTCATATGACATGATGACGATGACAAAACGTCCTTTAAGTCCTTGTAATTTTGGTTAGGAAAATTTTGGTTTTCAAATCGAACCATGCATCCACACGCCTACAAGCTTACTCTAGTGTTCAAGTGCTACATATGAATATGTAATAATGCAAGCTTAGTAATCAGCAACCTAATCAATACATTTTTGGGTGGCCTTTATTTCTTAAAGATATTCAATAGTTTTTCCTCCAATTTTTACAGCTCCACCAAAAAATTACTGTCATATTTAGGTTGGTTTTGCCTCTCTGTAGCACTGACATGGGTGTGTCACATTACCACATAATATGAACACATATACACAAGTTTGCTCATTTGTTCTTGGGGAATATTGAAGACGCTATAAAACCTCACTGTATTCTATTAAGACAGGATTGTGACTCACCATTATGAATATCGCTTATTATGTTTTGTGTGTTTTCCAGTCCCTGTTGTTTCAAATGTGTTTCACCATCCACAGTATGTGCTTCAGTCTCTTTGGATTTTCTAACATGGTCTTCCTGATAAACACTGGTTTCCATTTGAAGAGCTTCTGATTGATCAGTTTCCATTTCCAATCTGAACAGTCACAGTGCTGCTGTATCCCTTTTGGAAAGAAAGTCTCACAGAAGAGATGTGTGAGGAGGCAGGCCAGCTGAGAGCATATCAGTGTCCGGGAACACTTCTGAACAGATGAAGCAATAAAAAGAGAGAGTATTTAGTTTAACATTTAGCTTATAACTGACTGGTTTCATTTAAACAATATAAAGTCAATTTACATCACAGGAGAAGACGTGGCTGTTCACGAGTGATCTGCTTTAGACAGTGATAATGTTATGTAACAACACAATGTGCTTTACTTAAACATAAGCTAGCGTTAGTAGCTTGGTAGTTAAGAGGACTGTGTTAAGTTAAGTATAGATTAACATGCAACTAACACTGAATTCCTTCACTTTGACACAGAGTAAGAGATAGGACAAACTCCACCAACAGCTCGGCAGAATTGACAGTTTCACGTCTCCCTTGTTATCGACAAAAGCACATTTACAAAATGTTTAATTAAATCTTTATAATTATCTGTAGAATCTGCTGATACATCAGACACAGACACGCCTCATTCAGCCCGGTCAACTGTCATACTTTAGTTAAAATTGTGGAAAATATTAAATTTAAGAGAAGCTACCGCTGCTTCTGATGTTTTCCGAACATGCACAACGGATTCAGTGAAACACAGCTAAACCATACTTACAAAATGCGATGATTGTGGACAGACAGGGCTCGATTTGCATTTATATTTGGACTCCGCCATTGGGAGCAGAAGACGTGAAGACGTCTCGACTAACTAAAGTGCGGTGACAGCGGTGTTCTTCAAAACCCCTTCATATTTTGCATTATATTATGATCCGGTCTTTATGCTATATGTCACTGTTGCTAACTATTAATGATAAGCTTTGGCTCCGGTGCGGTGTTGCTAAGCGATCTGACAGTAGCTGTGTTAAGTTACTTTGGTAGCGTCTTTACAGACAGCCCCTGTTTCTCACCGTGTAGTGAGACAGCCACTGATAAAATAAATGTAAGACTAAATTTTGACTAGGTTCTGGTAAATTCTACCAGCTAATAAAAGATGACAGATTAAAAGGAAGGTGGGTAAAACTAGCTCGCGATGCTAGCAAGACAGCTAGCGAGCTAGTTGTGTTTACGGTTGAACCTGTCAAGCTAAATATGCTAACTTGCTAGCTAGAATCACCAGCGACAACGCAGGGAAAGATTTCAGATATATTTCAAATAATTCAACAAATTAGTCTCCGTCGCGTAAGTACGTTACAAGTCCTGTGTGTAAATTTAAAAATGTCAATTCCAGTAAATGTTACAAAAGACAATAAACGCTCACCTTTTTGCGAGCTTCGCCTTCTACTACGTGGCTGTTTGGTTTCCGTCCTTTATTCTGTCCGACTAGAAACAGAGGGCGCAAACAGTGCTATCTGAAAGACCACAGCCTAAAGACTACAGCATTTCAGAAGACTGTCTGCAGCGCATACTCACAGTATTTGCACTTGAAATACAAAATGCTGTTGTGCTTATTAAATGAGATTTTAGTGTTACTGATTCAAAATATAAGATGGAGCGGGCAAGAGTTATGGTTAATGTGTTGGATGTGATCAAGTGCTTCACCTTTGTAGTCAAAGAGCTGCGCCCTACTTGCAGCTAATATGCAGCAGCACCGCCACCAGTCACTAGAAGAGCCATTACAAGCTGCTAGCGGCAGTTCATGGGCATTATACCATATACTGCATAGAACGCATGGATTGCATTAAAATGCACGTGATTATATTATAGCACTAATTAATATAATCACGTGCATTTTAATACATGTGATTATATTATAGCACTAATTAATACAATGAGATTAAATTGGATTATACAAGTTGAGTTAAGATATCTACATTGGCCTCTGGCAAAAAAAATCAATTGTGTTTTATCTATGTGTGCAATTTGTAATTTTACATAAACCACTATAACCACTGCTGGGTTCATCAGGAGCACGTTCAGCCAGATCAACATCAGGTGCTCCACAGAACACCACAGGAGATCATTTCCGCCTGTGGCTGTCAAACT
>JAUBNQ010000028.1:4843456-4858237 GCA_032353495.1 Ctenopoma kingsleyae
AACTCCTCTCCTTTCTGTAAAAGTGAGGGTGGCAACTATCATAATCATATTATTTAATCAGATGACTGTTTATTCATCATTTAGCAAAGGACATCATTTTGTTATCATTTCCACTACATCACAGTCTGATAAATGACTGAAAATTACCTATTTTTATACACTGTATATTTTGGTATTTGTGTTGGTGTTAATCCTTTCTGGTTATGGTTCTTCCTTCTCTCCTCTTAACCTGAGAGCTGCTGTGACATGGTAAATAATTTCCCTCTGGGATTAATAAAGTTTTTTGAATCTTGAATCTATTGGGGGACCTAAGTTATAGGACAACTGCATACTATAAATAGCAACATGTGTGTAAGGTGTAAAGTATATAGATATATCACATTCATGTTCACTCAGTCAAATGAATGAGATATCTGTACATGTTACACAAAATTAAATTATGTCTAAATCACGTGATGGGGATTTAATGTAGTGTGAAGAGCTAGAAATTGAAGTTTGATATTTCTCAGCAACACCAACTAGAAATTGCATTTAATCCTTACATATCTATCCCTCATGTATTTGTATTGGACACTGTATCCAATAATGCAAATGAATTGTTGTTATCTCCAGAATATATGACATCCTGGCTGACCAGTCCACTGAGTTCAAACTTAATGCTTGCATAAAAGACATGCAGAAACATATTTGGATAACTGAGTAGTGGCATGTGCCAAAACACAACCACAAGCTGTCAAAACTCACCACAAATTATTACAATATAACTGGTTGATGAGGACTGGGTCTGGGAATGCAGTAAAGATAAATAGTTTAGGAGACCAATCACCCAATTCTGAAAACATATTGAGACAACTATAATGTGGGTGCATTTACTTATTTTTAAAAATAAATTATATATATTTACATACATTACATATATTTATATATATTAACCCATTTTTTGTAAATATATATGAATGTGTTGTTAGTGTTAACTGTGATGGCTGCTGTCAAAAATAATAAAGATATTGTGAGGAAAATCCAAATCAATCTGTAATATAATTGCAATACCTACATTTCAATAATAAACTAGTGAAACTCGTAGGCACTTAACTCTCCTAATGCACAAACACAAATAAGCCAAAGGATAAAAGAAATTTTAAATGCATTTAAACAAGACTTGTTTAAAGTCACTGGGATTCCTGATTGTTTTAGTTTGGCGCCATGTAGTGGCAGTATGAGCAATGATACTGTGATAGACGCAGTGTCAGTGAATGAGCTGATCTTCACCGAAATTATTACCTTTTTCTACAGACCAAACCTTAAGTACCAGTTTAATAACAGTGATGCTGTAAAAGTTCTACATCTAATTAAAGCTTTTAGCAGTAAACAGCTTCAGTCTTTTTTCCAGTATGTTTGTTTAGATTTCTTTCTTTGCATAATTCTGCATTAAATGAGTTGGTACCTGCTGATGCTGAAAAACTAGTCCATGCATTTGTTACTTCTAGACTGGACTACTGTAATTCATTACAAACAGGATGTCCCAGTAACTCATTAAAAAGCCTCCAGTTAATCCAAGGCTGCAACCAGACTTCTGACTACAATTAGCAAGAGAGATCATATTTCTCCTACATTAGCTTTTTTCCATTGACTCCCTGCAAAATCTAAAATTAAAAATCATTCTCCTCACATATAAAGCACTTAATGATCAGGCTCCATCATATCTCAAGACCTCATAGAACCATATTATTTTTTACTTTACTTTACTTTACTTGGCAGATGTTTATCCCAGCAAAACACTTCATTCTCAGAGTGCTGGTCTACTTGTGGTTCCTAGAGTTTCCAGATGTAGACTGGGAGGCAGAGCCTTTAGTTATCAAGCTCCTCTCCTGTGGAACCAGCTCCCAATCCAGATTCTGGAGGCAGACACCCTCTCTACTTTTAAGACTAGACTTAAAACCTTCCATAGTGCCTTGATGTGTTTTTTATTGCAATTTGGCGCTATATAAGTAAACTGAACTGAACACGTTTTATCCACAGAGGTTTGTTTATAGCTATTGTCATATTTGAAGTAAAGCATGAGATAATCTCATCAAAGCCTATCTGAAATTCTGTGTGAGGGCAGGGCTTTGGAGTAAAATCAAAGTTACCTGATTGCATGTAATCAGTTTGTTTACCTGTGGTAAAACTGGACTTAACAATTCGATCTCTGACATTTAGTGTTGCTGAAAATGATCAGTGATCTAATCACTGATCAGCGTATGGCTGTTTGTGCTGCTAATTCTAATACTAAATTAAATATGTTTGTTTCATTATTGAAGAACCTACTCAAGCAAAGTAGCTCAGACTGATATCCATTCATTTACACTGCAGTGGTTACATTTAAGCATTTGGGCCCATAACAGACTATAGACACTAGACCTACAAATATATGAGTTATATAGATAGATAAAAAAACTGTGTCTAAAAGAAGATTAAGAAAGATGTATTTTTTTTTTGTTATTTACAGTAAGAATAAGTCAGATTAGAATATTAAAATATTATATAAGTCATTTTCAGCTCGTTATAATTTGGACTGTTAAAACTATAAATGAGAATTTAAAAGGAATTTCATACAATTAATCAGTAAATTCTATCAGGTCAAGAATGTGAGAGTTTCTGTCAGAGGTTTGGTCCTAGTGTGAGTTCGTCCACGAACGATGGAAGCGCGCTCCCGACACTTCAGGTGAATGAGAGGGAAGCAGAGGAGCGGGATACGGTTCACTGTGTGTCGCACTGGGAAGGAACAATTAGAGGAAAATGACTTGTGCTACGTCGCTTGGGGCGCATGTTTTTATAACAACATATCTGCTCTTCGTGATGGGAAGCGTTGCGCAAAAAGTAAGTTGAGATTTGTTTACGGTGTTCCAATAATTCTCCAGCTTTACCTCCAGCGCTGCTGCGTGCTGTGCTCACTGGTATGGAGAGAGTGAAGCCACGAGCTCCGTTCGTAAATCTTGATATTCAACAATTGTTTGCTTCTTGACGAAAGGTCTGGTCCCAAGACACCTGAAGGGAGTTATTTTAAGAACAAAATAGGCCCGGTTGTTCATTTCGGTATATATAAAACACACAGAGGAACACTTCTGTGCACTATATTTGACATTTAGATGTAGTTCGTGTGTTCAGTCCACGATTTAGTACTACCAAAACATTACACCGTAGTAGCCGGTGGAAAGAAGCAATACGCATGTGAGCCAACTTCTAAAAATTGAGATTTGACAATATCAAAGCAATTTGTTAGATAATACCTATGCCGACTATATCAGAAGACAGCCCTGCTTCGAAAAATGTCTAAGCACATGTATTACAGCATAAAGAAACGTAATTGTTAGCGATTCAATTTTAAATTAACACGTTTCACAGTTGGGTTTTGAATGCACTGCCTTTGAGCAGAGTAGGACGTAAACATAACCTCAAAAGCGCGGTCATACGCTTCTTTGTGAAATTGCAGAAGCTGTAACAAATTATCGAGATTATCAAAATGATCTTGTAGCCGTCGTGTGACTTGAAACATTTTGCCAGCAGCCTACATGCGCCTCACGCAGCCCATAGGAATGAACGCAGAGTTGTTTCTGAAGTGCGGTTTGCATTTCGAAGGGAGATGTTTAAGTTCAGTTTCGTTATTTATTTTCATAACATATTCCATGCGTTTATCACACAATAAAAAAAACAGGACATGTAGAACGAAAGCCTGCAACATACCCATAGCCAGACTTTTTAAACACCTTACGTCATGTTGGTTTAGTGTCGTGTACCTTTGCGACTCACAGCAACATTGTGAAATTGGGGGGGCTGTATCTGAACTCCACGCTTGTGGCACATTCTGCTCAAGGGTTTTTCAAATGATGTTTTGATGGCACAGGCATGTTTTGATGTGACTGCACATCACAGAGCTAGAGAATGGCACGCAGCGTCCAAACTGCTGAAACGAGAACCACATTGAGAGCATGTTAACTTCATGTTGTACCCATGCTTTGATTGTTAACATGCAATGAGTTCATGATGGGGTCAGGGGTTGCTTCTCCTGCATGTTTTGGACAGGGGAGAAGGGCCCTTGAAGAAAGGAACTGTCCCTTTCAGAGATTACTGTATGCACTGTACTACAAGCTATATGACATCTTTGTGTTCTTGGATAGTCAAATAAGCAGCAAGATACTTCTGTCATCATCCTTATTTATAACAGAAATGCACACATTTTTAATACTCTTCTGGGAAATTGTGTAGTAGGGTCACGTCAGGAAAGTGTCCAGACTGCATCACAGCTGCATCATCTGTTTTTGATTTATGTGTGATGCATCATGTGTCTATGTGCGACAGTGGTGGGTGTCAAGGGATTGCTGTAGACACAGATCTCGTCTAGGACATCAAGACCACACTGGTCTGTGGCTTCCACTTGTCAGGAGTCGTCCTCTTCCAGTAAGGGACAGTGATGACCTAGGTAAAAAATTCCTACAACTAGACAACAAAAGCCCTTGGTATATTGAATTTTCAGTGTCTCCAGCTTTCGTTCCTGTGTGCATAGGGTGCTCACTATCTTTGCAATTATCTGCCTGATGGGGCACGGTAAATGATGACTTTGTCCTCCAGTCCCCTTTTGTGTTAAGTTCAGTTTTGGAACAGCATAAACAAGTTTGGAATTTATTCTACCCCTCTCAGGAAAAAAACCTTTCTGAAGGTTTTATGTGTGACGGAAAGAGGGGACATTCATCTCTAATTGAAGTGAGTTGTAGGACCCCGGTGAACTGTGAGTTCACTTATTCCTGCCATGAATTATCTGACAACAGATACACACGGTCTGTCAACAGATAAACATGTCACCGTGTGTCTGCAGTGGGGAGGAGATGGGATGGGAAGACCAGGGCCAGAGACGGATGAACAAAGATACAGAGCCAAGCTGCCTCTGTTGCTGCTGCAGTGGATTGTTGAGTAGAAAATAAGCTTTGTTTTTAATTCAACACTGTAAAACTAGAAGATGCTGCTGCTGAGTAGAAGCTCTTGTAATTAAGTGTAGTGTAGTGTAAACCGAATCGTGTTCTACTTTACTCTTTAGAGGTGAGAGTGCTTCCACTATTGCAGACCATAAATTATAGAAAGAACGCTTAAGTGTTAACTGTCTGCTCTAAGAACCACTTTCATACCCAGAATGCTAGGCTCAAGGGTCTCATAGTAAGTGGACAAAGTGTCATAATCAAAAATCAAATGGTCAGTTTTAATACTTAAAAAACCTGAAGTGTGAGTCCCACAGACGTCACCAGATGATGGGTTTCTTACCTGGCGACCCTCTGTCAGGCATTTGCTGCATCTGTCCTCACTTCCTGCTTATTCTGTTGTTGTCTTTGGTTTTTGCTGAAGTTAACTGCATGCTGAAATGGCTTCAGATCGGGTGACTGACTTGACTATTGCAGAATATTCCACTTATTTGCCTTAAAACACTGTGCTTTGCTTTAGTAGTCTGCATCATGTCGTTGTCCATCTGCACTGTTAAGTATTGTCCAATAGGCTTTGAAAGATTTCAATGATTCAGGGAAGATACAATAGCCTTAAGAATTCATGTTACTCTTATGAGAAGTCCCATAATCCAAAAATCCAAGAGAACTAGTATTATGATATGCCCACACCATATTTCACAGATGAGGTGGTATGTTTCAGATCATTAACACAGTGTTCCCAAACACTACAGGTTTTTTATACATGTTTTTGTGCAAACTCCAGTCTGGCCTCCCTGTTTTTAATGGTTTCATCTTGTGCTAAGTCCTCAGGCTTTACTGCAGCCAAGTCTGTAGACACAGAATGTGTTTGTCATCCACCACAGGTGTTATCTGTGGACTTTTTGGGCCTTTTGGTGCTCCTGAGCTCATCAGTGTGATCTTATTCTTTCTGTTTAAGAATGTACAAAATAGTTGATTTGGCCACACCTACTGTTTTGCTGTCACTTTGATGCATTTATTTAGATTTTGCAGCCTAATGACAGATTACTCAAATCTTTGAACTTCATATTGACAGTTAATAACAAATTCGAACTCTTGAAATCAACTGTAGACCTCTTCTCTTACATCTGTATGAACTAATGAGGTAATAACACAAACCTGACCATGCCATTCGATTACTTCTGAGCCCCCAAAATTGGAGGCATGTGTCTAAATGTGGTTATATTTGCCAAGCCCTTAATTTAACTGTCACTTATACTTGTCTGTCATGATGTTTATATATTGTATATTATTTAGAATTTTCAAACAAATGAAAAAAAATAGGCAGGAAATTGAGAGTCTCAGAATGAGAAACTGAAATCTTTTTATAGCTCACCAGACAGAATACTTCTGTCTACTAGTATTTATTTAGAAAGTTGTCTGCTTAGCTCACTGATTTGAATGTAGTAGTGCATGAAGAACACATACTGGGCTAATAAATGGTAAATAATTCATATATATATCAGATTTTTGTATATACTCTGAAGAACATAGCTAAATAAACCACTTTGGAGCTTAGACCATTTCGGGTTCTAAAGGTGCCGCCGAAACACTAATTATCATGGATGCATTCTTTGCATCACATTCCTAAATCTGGAAGTGATTTCACCAAACTCGTTGAAACCACCACAGAGATAAGGTCCTGATTCACTACAGGGCTCCGCAAGCACGTTTTAACAGCTACCACAGCAGCAGCTCTCATTAGAGGAAATACGTTAATAGGTTTTACACCACAAACACAGACGAGAGAGCATGCATTTGCATGTCCTCTTGCCCGCGCAGTCACATATCTGTGAAACTTGGAGGACCACAGCATTCCTTCATTTTTCATTTGTAGGCTACACTGACCATCCTATGATCGCTCTGTAAATGTAAATGTTGATCAAACATGCTTAGGCCCGAAGCGGTCTTACTCATGATGTGCACTGCTGTGAAAATGTGCTGAGCCAGCACTGTGGTGACCCCAGAAATGCCCAGGCTTAATCAAGCCACCACACCAGTAGTTTGTAAAATCACCCTGGCTTGAACGTGCAGCCGCTGATGTGAGCCCACCAGCAGAGGCAGTGGCGTCATAGGGGGAATATGTGATGTATGTGAATATCAGCACCATTGTGGAGATTGATGTCAAGGAGCTGTGAGCTGAGGAAGCTGTGTAGTACATATAAACACAAATGACTCATCCTGCAAAGCTTGAGCTGCAGCAATATAGTATGGGACATACAGTATGCATTTTTCTTCTGTGCCCTGCAAGAACTGCCTTCTTGTAAAATGTGAGATGTCTTGTTTCAGTGTATAGTGCATTACTTTGGAAGATGTCTGAATCTTGAATGATCAAGCTGTCTTCTGTAACAGAGACATTCCTGTACATTTGTTGCACTTTAGAGGAAAAGTACTTTTTTACCCTAATTTAATTAGTGGCCTAATCTAATTAAACTGAAATAGAACCAATTGCAGTTTTGCCTCATTCATTGATTTTACAGCATCAATTCTTACATTTTCTATTTTAATAATCACTTTTACTTCATGTGTGTTTGTGTCTGACTGACAAAGTGAATGTGTAACTTATGTTTTGTTAAGATCTATTTTTTGCATCAATGAGATCTCAAACTAATTTAGTGCAGGTTTCAAACTGTTGGTCTGCAAAGCTGCTCTGTGTTAATATTGAGAAACTGATGTGATTGTAATGCATCCTGAGGGGACTGCTGCCGCCTGAGCGCTAGCCTGTGAAGCAGTGTCACTTTTCTCCTCCAGTAAACAGGGCTGGTGAGGATTCCTGCCCCCCTTTTGAGGGGCCTGCCTGCCTGTTTATGAGCCAGTCCGGCGCTGTTTGTGCATGAGAGGCAGAGTGTGTGTGTGTGTTTGAGTGTGTGTTAACGGTACTTCAGCACAAGCCAGCTTCGTCGCAGGGTTTTCACAGCAGTGTTGTCAGCCTGGGTGGCTTAAAAAAATCCATGTTACAGCTAACAATCAAACGGATCAGACTGCAGACTTCTGCTCTGTCAACTAAAGGTGCACTGACCAACAGGATTTACTACAATAAAATATTTTTAAAAACAACATGTTTAATGCTCACATATACATTTTTAAAGGAAGAGTAACTGTTTGCTATTTAATATTAGCTTTAAATAAGATTTGTAACACTAAATGTCACTCAAATAAATTGAAAACAATATTCTAATATAATTGTGAAGATGTACGGACTCATTGATTTTATTGTTAGAAGGCTCTCCGTAATGACAGCAGCTGGTCTGATGTTTCACTGAACAAGTCATTTCAGACAATTACTGTATGTGCTCAGTTGATCTACTTCTGTCCAGGGAAGCCCCTGTCACTGGCACAACTGGGGCGCAATGACCAGTCGGCTCTTATGTAAACTTTCGGCTTGCCTTGTACTTATTAGCATCACTTCATTAAAATATTATCCATCCTCCCTGTTTGTGGAATGGCTCAGTACAACAGCACTGCGGCCCATTGTTTCACCATGAGAAAAGGCATCCTTGAATAATTAGCGGCCTGCCAGTGGGGCAGCTGGTGATGTAACAGAACTGAGATGTTTGGCATTATAAGAATGTCCCATTTCCATCTGACACTGTGGCACTTTGGGGCCCTTTCATGTGTAGTCTAGCATACACGTCCCAGGTTGCTGTGGGACCTCCCAGCCGCCCCATCCTGGTGGGAGACATGACACAGTTCTCTTTCATCAGATGATGCAGGATTTCACATCATGCAAGCCGCTATTCATTTATAGAGCATTTATTTGAAGCATCCATTTAAAAACTTATTTTAGTGACTGATGATAAGTTATGTATTTTAGCGTGTGAATGAAACCTTTAAGGGAGGTTGATGAGAAGCCAAAATATCAAAATGGGAAAGATAAATTTACAAATACGCATTCTCTCCCTGCTGGTCATGTTATCCCTAAAATGGGACACACTGTCTTTCTCTTTGCTCTGTTATGCCCCCATTTTGTGAAGTAGTTCCCCTCATTGCACAACCTCGCTGCAAACACTGTGACCCCCAAATCAGCTTACTCTCAGCAGTAATGGCATTTGGCTCATTCAAATGTCATCTGTGTAATTCTTTGCTGTTACACATTGTCTACTTAGGACAATTTGAAATTATACAATATGTAATTCCGAAATAATGGCTTTTACTTTAGTATGTTGCCTTGCATGTTATTTTCTGACTTTGTCACATGAGATAATGTTCTGTTTGCAAACATTCAGAAGATTAAAATAAAGATTTTGTGTGTTAAATCTTAGCTTTTATAGCATAATCCAACAGATCACTGTGTGTCTGAGTGTAACCAACGATTTCATGCCACTGAGAAGTAGTGGACTTACTGTATGATCTAGCATTGATGAAGAGTATGGAGAAGACCTTTTGATTGATGCTGATGAACAGAGGACTGAGCACTTACTGCATCTCCTCTTCTACCCATGTTTCAAAATTACATGTAGGTTTTGCTATTTAAGGAATGCTTTGATAAATGCGTTCATATGGGTGCAAGAGGATGGTCCAGGGATCAAAGAGCAAGTGCCTCTCTGGCTCCAAACACTTTAGCTTCGCTTGTGTCCCTGGTGCCCTTTGTCTACACCGAAATACATTCTCAAAGTGATCTTTTATACTTTTAGCTCAGTCCAAAGCACAAGTGTCGCCTGCGGGTGTTGGTTTGTTATCTGTCTAGTATGGGGGTCTGCCAGTCTGGGTCATTCCCACACTCCAGACCTGAGGCCAACAGGAAAACTCATAAACACAGGCCCCCTACTAGGGCTGCATGAATAATTGTTTTAGATCGTGATCTTGAAATGTTTTTTTTTTAAGAATCGTGAGAGAAAATCATGATCTCAATTCTGAGTGAAAAAAGATTGTGATTCATATTTTACCCAGAATTGTGCAAGCCTACCTCCTACAAAGGTCTGGTCCTCGGCTCCCTGGCCTAGCCACACATCTGCCTTTGCTTAGGGTCTATGTCTCTCTTAAAGCCGTACACACCTGGGAAGAATTACAGCCAGCATGTTTGAAGAAATACCATCCCCAGGGTTACCCAAGCAGGCAATACAGGCAAAATACAGGCTCTGATATAAAGGCAGAACAGCAGGGTTCAATAGTTCAGTTTAAAGCTAGTTTATGTCAGTGAGCAATCAGACGAGTGTATTATTTGCTGATAGGTACCTTTGCTGTTGGTCCAGTTGACATAGAGAACTTAATCACTTAGGAACTGGTATATGAATGCGTGACTCATCTCAGACTTTACACTGAGTGTAATATAATACTTGTCAACGCTTTTAAACAAAATGCTGAAAAATAACATGGATACCAGCATGAGTGGCACTGTTGTGAATCAACAGCGCTCAGCTTGGCAGTGCTTGTGCTGTGTTCAACCTGCTGAACTGTGTGAATCATGTTAATGGTCACTATATATATATACTTAAAACAGGTTAACATGTGTGACCTAACTGACTTAATGTAATTCATATTGCAGGTGTACTTTGACTGTGGTGCCAAGGTGGATGTGGTTGATGTTCAAGGACTCATTCTGTCCCCTGGCTTTCCTTACAACTACTCCTCTGGAACACACTGTGTTTGGCTGTTCGTTGTGCCTGTTGATTACCAGCTTATTCTGGACATACTTGACTTTGACGTGTTTGAAAGTCATGACTCTGCAATGCAATACTCAGCTGTCTCTAATTTTGAAGAGGAAGAGGGAGATGAAGAGATAGCTTTCACACCTGGCAGCTTAGTGACTGATGAAACTTCATCAGCAGCTAAAGATCCTGTGCTTCAGAGTGTAGGGGATGTCGCAAAGACAGAGCAGTCCTCTGAGGTTGAGGTCAATCAAGTAGTGGTACAGGAACAGTCCACAAAGATGGAGATCGCCAAAGTCTCTAATTCTGCCAAAAGATCAGCAGATGCCTCTTCCAGTCTGTCTTTACCACCTCCTTCCTCTCCTCTCCTCCTGCCTGGGGCTGTGCCACCAGAGAACAAGGCCCACAACTCTGCTTCCTCGTCTCACCTCAGGGGAAACCTTAACCCCAGTTCTAACCCAAGCACAGTTGCGGAAGAGACCACGCCTGCCTCACCTCACCCTACCGACACTCCAGCTGTGAGCCCTGAAACCCAACAGTCGGTGCTTGACGCCTGCCCCCACGATGTCCTGTACATCTCAGACCTTATCACCTTTTCCTCTAGGTTCTGTGGGTCCAACCGGCCTCCCAGCAGCCAGTTGGTTTTTGGCTCCAGTCAGGAGATGGTGGAGGTCATCATGGAGCTCATCACCACCACCCACTGGGGTCGCGGCTTTGCACTTCTCTTCCACTACCACAACCTGACCGAGCCTGGGGGGGACCGCCGTGCCTCCACTCCAACAGCCAGCAAGGTAGACTCTCTGCTGGCTGCTGTGAGTGGGGCTGGTTTCTTCGCTATGATACTCACAAGTGCCCTCTGCATCATTTTCAGGTAACAAGTATAGTAACTAATAACTGAAAACACAAACATTATGAATTAGTGCATACACAATAAGTCTTGCAACCACCACCACCATAGTCAGCTTAATCCACTATACTTGGTTATTACCTTGGATTTGCCAATATTATATTGCACCAACAGTAAAGTTCCCTTAAGCTATATCCTTTAACATTGATGGTTCTGATGGTAAACATTGTTCACACTTGGCTCAAAGCACCTCTGGGTTTATTCTTTTCAGAGCTGCCAGCATGGTTGCTGACTCTTAGTCTTGTTAAAATATGCTCAACATGTGATTTTCTCAGATAAACATGAAACCCATTTAATTGATTCCTCAGTAAATACAGTATGCTCTTGAGAAAATTCACAAGTCCCATCTCTGATTTCTGCCATGAATAAAAATGGACAGGCCTGGTGGTAAATGCACACACTCGCACATATGTAGTCACCACTTTGTTATATTGACTCAGCTGGAAACCTCAGTCCCTGATGTGGTGACCCTTCGTGATTAGTTGGGTTTGGCTACAACTGTGCGGCCTCCTTGATGTGGAGTATTCTCACCGTAGACAGCAGGGCATTCAAGGTACAGCACCTGGCATCAATTCCAGCACACAAAAACACAGAGGCTGCATGAAAGTGAATGGGCGGAGAAATGGGGAAAAGGGACAACAAGGAGAAGTAAAACTCAATGTGAGTTTGGTACAGATCGCATTGTCAGACGATCAAAAGGTGTAATTTACAGGCTGTTCCCTCTTGCATCCCAGGGGACAATGAATACAAAGTGAGGGTTAAGTTTGGAGGTTTGTAATACTATCTGTTCTGACAAGCTGACTGTTTTAATCCTATTAGTCCAAATGTCCAGGATATAATAGGTTTTAGATTTGTGTGAGCTTCAGTATTCAGCTTGCTGTAGAAATGCTCCTATTTAATATGATTCATTTCAAATGCAACCTTGTGTCTCCAACTCATCTGTCAGGCACAATAACTCCACAGGTTCTCACTATTAATGACAGAGAAATTGGAAACACGTGTTCAATAAAATGAACGTGTAATTATTAAAAACAACAACACGAATCATTCAGAAGCCAGGAAATGCATTACCATGAAATGTCAAGCTCATGAGCAGCTTCACTACCCGTTTTTTCCTCATTCGGTTGTTCCCTATTAATTTAAATGAGTTCACAGAAAATCATTGGAAAACAACTAACCTGCCGCGCCCAGCGAGATCTTGCAAATTGAAAGCAGCAGTGAGATTAACTTCCAAGGTCTCCTCTGGTCAGAAAACAGCCAGAGGTGGATGAAAGTCACAGCAGGGGTTGCCTTCAGTTGACTGGTGGCTGGTAATGAACTCATTTGGCTGTAAGACTAATTTTTAATAAGCAGGTATTTGCTTGAGTATTTCCGGCATGCTTAATTTGTTTACATGGGGTTAAAAACAAGACAGAAAAGCATGTATGAGCAGCAGATATTTAAGAAAATACTGTGATAAAACATTGAAGTGGATTTAATCTCCTTAGTTGTAAAAGTATTGAATATCAAAAGCCTCCAAGATGCCTGTGGGGAAAATTTGTATGGCTAAAATAAAGCGATCGTTTATCACTATGGCAAAAATTAGCTATTACACATATTTCACATGAGTATGTAGAGTGAAAAAGTGTTAGTGGTGCATCCAGACAGGAAAAACCAATGCATAGCAGTGGCATCTCAATAAGAACCACCGTGTGAACTGCTGGAGTTGTGGTATGTGTGTGAATGCAAGATTGTGGTGCATCTTGCTCCATCATCCAACACCACAATAGAGCAACTATTGAGGGAGAAACAGCCACTGGTATGTTGGAGCTGTGATATATTGAGTTAGGTGGTTTCTCTGTCAAAAAGCTCTCGTTTCGCTGTAGTTGTATGTGATTGTGTCCATTTTTACATTGCTGGTGGAATTGAGAACACCAGAAGGATTTTTTTATACTTTAAAAAAAAACTTGAGGAAAAAACTGCCAAAAGTGGAAAAAATATTAAAAGCTGGTTTTCGGATATGCCTGTAATTATAAACTCATTTACTGTGATGCTTCATGTTTTCCAGACCCAAACTGTGTCCAAAAAGAGCCAGCTCCTGTGCATCTAGCAACTCTGAGGTACAGACACTACTGTGCAGGCTGTCTTCCTATTTCTGTCTCCCTTTGTTGTCACTCTATGTCACTTTCTCTCCTCCTCTACGGTCCATGTTCTCCATATTTCCTTATTCATCAGTCAGACATTCCTCTAAAAACTTTATCTGACTAGATTGACTAGTATTTTAACAGTATCCACTGCTGTAGCACCACTCACCACTCACTCCCCATCAGGTCTCACAGATTTGAAACAAAGGTTGACCAACCTGACCATGAATCAGGGTGGATTTTAAGAATATTTTTATTGTGTAATATTATAAAATTATTAGAAGCGGCTGATATGAGTAGTGTCTCATAGTTCTTTTAGAGGTCAATTTTAACCATATAATATGTGATCAACTCTGGTTTCCTATAATTTATTAACATACTGGTTCAATAAAATTGTTATTTAAAGGGCTACTCCACCAATTTTAAACTTGAAATTGAAATGTGTTGTAGGTGCCAGGGGGAGTCCAGAACACTGGGGCTGAAGTCAGTGAGCTGCAGCTGATGGCTGAGAATCAGATCAACCTGGAGCAGCCCATGGAGCAGGACAACAACAATGGCAATCCGTCTCATACAGGTGGGGATGGTGCAAAAATGCCACCCTCAATAGAAAGCTTAAAATGAAATGCTGCTACTGATCGCTTATCTTAATTTGTTAAATCTATATGGTCAGCTCTTGTAACCTCATAATCTATAGTACATGACAGAAAATGCAGAGCAAAAAGCCCAGAGCCCATTAATTGCACATTACTGTGGATGTCATTCACTTAGATTTATATTTACAGAATGTGTTTAGAGTTTTCGCTAGAATAATTTCAGGAATGATAATAATACCTTCAGGAATATAAATCTGCCATTGTTTTAGTGCAGCCATTTAAAAGTAAAGGCCTGGGGTTTGAGGAATGTGCATTAATTGCTGTGATGTTTTTCACGTCACGAACTGTCAGTCAAACAGTGTGGGACTGGATTTTGTGCTGCTGACTAACTCTAGGTGATGCTCTTTCTATATGTGCTCACCTGTGGTTGTTACAGTATCTCTGCTCATGTT
This sequence comes from Ctenopoma kingsleyae, assembly GCA_032353495.1. Lineage (NCBI taxonomy): Eukaryota > Metazoa > Chordata > Actinopteri > Anabantiformes > Anabantidae > Ctenopoma > Ctenopoma kingsleyae. Next base: position 4,858,108 of record JAUBNQ010000028.1, read on the forward strand.
ACCCACCCAGCTCTTCCCCTCTCCAGTCCCAAAATGTTGCCACTGCTGTTGAGCTGAGTGTTACAAGGTTTCGTGAACTGGTTTTAGGTTGAATCACTAATGTAAATAAACTGTATTTAGGAAACCCTGT
>JAUBNQ010000028.1:4858337-4876748 GCA_032353495.1 Ctenopoma kingsleyae
CTGAGTGTTACAAGGTTTCGTGAACTGGTTTTAGGTTGAATCACTAATGTAAATAAACTGTATTTAGGAAACCCTGTAAAGACTCTGGGTAGGTCTGTTGAGTTCAATGGAAAGGAAAAACGCATTAGTTTTGGAGCAGCATGCAGCCTGATCCTGGAACAATTCGAAGGCCTCTCTCTGTCTCAGTATGACTGAACCCAGGCTGAGAGATTTGTGGTTTGTGGCATTTAACCCACAATGCAGCCTGGGAGTAGTTTGAACAAGAGTGGAGTACAGTCCCCCTCTCTGTGTGCTCCAGTCATGGCGTTAGCAGTTTACACTAAAACACACAGCTTATAAACAGTGACAGGGTGGAGATTATCCTACTCTGCATGTTTCATTGAATCTTTTAAGTTGCAACACTGTAGATCCTATTGCTTTTCTGAGTAGCAAACAGTCCTCACTTTAAAGAAACTTGCAGTAGTAAATCAGCATGGCTCATTGAAATAAATCCATTTTGAATGGTAAAAACAATTAAAATTGTGCATTTTAATTTACACATAAGTACACTGTTGCCAGAACAGACTGCACCTATTTCTCTGTGAGACTGCTTTGAGTTACAGCTCAGATTCAGCACTGTGGCAGTTCAATAAAACTATGAAAGTTCCCTTTTCTCACTATATTTTGTGTATTTTTTTCTTTGTGTGTTTCTGTAGTCTGTGCGAGTGTTTCTATTTCCCAGAATACGGAGGTGGACCTTTCCTGCAGTGGTTTGACTGAACTCGACATTGGTGCAGATGAGGTTTTCATCGTATCTTCAGTCCCAAGCCCAAGCAGGCTCCCCTTCTCCCCTCACACAGTAAGACTGACTTTCATGCCAATACCTATGTTGTCACCTAGTTAGGGCATTACTTGCAACAAATCTACAAGCTAGCAGCATCGCTCTTTGGGTAGCGTTGGCAGCCAGTCCAAACTAAAATACTTAGATGGTTTACTCTTAAATTTTGTACTAACTTTCATTATCACCAGTGCATGATGCCAAATGATTTCTGGTGGTTTGTCTAAAAGTGGCCCTGATGCTATACAGTAGACAGTCAAATAGTTTAATCTCAAGGCCAAACTCTCAGCGGGTGATCTCTTTGCTTTGGGGAAATGATCCTTGAACCAATGAACATGAGAGGTGACAGGGCATTCATTGCTTTGAATTGATCCAGTCTTCCTAATAAGACTAACACCATTTTATTGGCATACATGACATAAATGGGAAATAAGGTAATAAGGATAATGAAAAGAAGGGATGGGCGTTGAGGAAGAAGCGACTGTTCGAGCGAGCATTTTTTTCTCTGCTCTCTTTTGTATTCTCTTGGAATAAGAGTTGGCATAAAACAGCTCTGGCAGCTTTTTGAAGGACTGGCAAGCTTTTCTGCAGCCTAGGCTAATGGAGTATTATCAACAGAGCCAGATTCCCAGCTCCGTGTGTGTGTGTGTGTGTGTGTGTGTGTGTGTGTGTTGGTGTGTGTCATGCACGCACGCTTTGGCACACAGTGTGTGGTCTGCCTGTGTGTGTCCTTGATGCAGACGTCCATGTAAATAATGTTTGAGAAATGTTGCACAGGGTATCAGTCTCAGAGGTCAGAGAAAAAAGTTAAATTCATGTTTCCAGTGTCTTTGCCAGGTGGACGTCCAAGTTAGTGAGGTACGGTTCATCCAAATAACCCAGATTGGTAGATTTGCATTAAGCCCCCGACCCCCATTTGATAACATTTTGTTGCAAAGGACCTCTTCTAAGAAGAGCTTGAGTTTAGTTACCGTAAAGGAATGTGAAGACTTTAAAACCTTTCTTGCTGTAAGGCAGGATGAAATGATCCAGACTCAGAAGTCTGGATCAAAATCATCATGTCCATTCGTCGCTGTCTGAAATTGAAGAGACTTGTTTCTAATTTATTCTGGCAAGTATGCCGAGCTTCTACAGGCACCCCTGAAGGGTCTCCACACTTTGGCTGATTTTTTTTTTCCACCTTCTTTCGAACATAAAATTTGCCATTGTGTTCATGGGGCTTTAGTGACTAGAAAGAACATTATATTTAAACCCTAACTAATTCTTGTCTAGACAAAGCTAGCTGCTAGTGACTCCGTGGGAAGGATTATCAGGACTCGTTCTCTGTCTGATGGGTGGAACCCCTAAAACCTTCCCCCTCCCCTGATCAACAGCAGCTGACTGATCAGGAAGGATAAAGTGGCCTTTGCACATCTAAACCGAAAATTGCAGTTAGCCTATCCTGGCTATCACGTACAGTTGAGGACAATAATTTTGCATATGCTGCAACACAAATGTGACTGAAAAAGTTTCAAAGCCCCTGCTGTCTCTTTAATATACTTAATAAAGAACGACTGAGATTGGTACATGAGCCATACGTGCTCAGCTGGCTGGTTGGCTGTGTGACCGAGTGGGCCAAACTAATCAGCACAGTTCCTCCTTGTTAATCCATTAATGTAGTGCATAACACAATCTGTTGGGGAAATTCAGGTGTGAGGAGAAAATAGTTAGTTAAGCTTTATTTAGTCTGGAAATCTCCTTGAGATCAAGATCTCCTTTGCAAGAGAGAACAAGTTACATACACACAGTGCAACACTAATTAAAACCGTCACAAACAAGAAATATTAGATAATAAAGCTTTACAGTCTCCCACAGGAATGAGTGTCAGTCTAAAGTGTCACGCTATGTAGAATACTTTTCTTACTGGTCGACATGTTGGTGAAAAGGAAATGAATTCCTGTCATTTGTTCTCTCTCTTTTGGTGTCTCAGTTTAACAATGAAGAAAACAAGTCTGATACCTCCATTTCTTTACGTTGACATTGCCATTGAGTTTTTCCCTTTCATTGATGGAAAAACTCAATACCAAAGATGCGTGCCTGATTCAATAACCAGCCTGCCGCTCAGTGCAGGTCATTGACCATTGTAGCTGCAGTTGAGTGCTTGAACATAATGCCACCTCTGATATGCGAGCTATTTATGTTGTGTGGTCATCTTCATTCCTAATTAGTTTGTTTATCCTCTCTCAGCCACTCTCTGTCCTTTAACCATTATGCGGAAGTTAGGTACATGTATTTTTTTTTACTTTAGTTTTCTATCTGGAACTATAATCCCCAGTGTCTGAACTGGGGGGGGGGGAATTGGATTTCCAGAATTTTCCATTCAGTTGAGCAACAATATAACCTGTTAAGATGTAATTTTAATTTTCACGTGTTCTTTGTGTCTTAGCAGCGGGAGAGGTTTTTGCGGCACAGTGACACTGGTCCCAGCCCTGCAGTTGACTGGCCCTCACCAGACTCTACCACCTCACCTAGTAGTGTCAGGTCTGCCAAGGATAGCACCAGTGGCTGTGCCAGACCGAGAGCATGGAGCGTACGCACTTTCCAGGATTTCCTCCCTCCGCTGCCACAGTTGCATAAGAAGTGGTGCAGCTGGAACTCCACCAGTCCCTTCACCAAGCTGGTGGACAGCGTCAGTACTACAAACCATATTTAATTGTTATTTCCATATTTTCTACAAAATGTAGAAATGTTTGCCAAATCTCAGGTAAACTCTTGGTAGAGTGCTTCATAGAGTAGGGGATTGTAAATGATACTATACATATTACTGATTCTCCAAGTGTTAGCTTTCTTCTAAAAGGAGAATCAATCACATCACCTGGCTATCTGTTCATATTAGTATAACACCATGATGTGCATGATGCATATTATAAAGCAATTTTCCAGAAAGTTTGGACAAGAAGCCATCATTAATATTAATAATTACACCTGTGCATTTCTACTATGTGCATGTCTGCTGTGAAAAAGGTTGACTGAGGACAAACAAGATCATATATATCATTCCAGGCCCCATCCAGTTTGGTAGCTGACTGTAGAGGAGATGACAGCAGGAAGATCTTCTCTGATGTTCACCTGGAGGCCAAGGCAGACAGCAGCACCGTCTCTGACTCATCAATTAGCAATGCCTCCTACCCCCTTACACAACCTGCCCAGAGGCAGCGCCGTCTCAACTCCACCAGCAACCTCAGACGTTCACGATTCACTGGGCCTTGCTTTGGTCTGCTTTCTGGGACAGCAGATCCAGCGAAGGCCTCTGGGGCACCTCTTGCCCAGGGCTCCACCTCTGAGCCCAACTCTGGCTCTACATCCTCCACCCAGTGTCAGATTGAGAGTAGCCAGGCTGGAAAGAGGCGTGATTTCCCAGGTGAGGGTGATCACATCAGCGTGCCAGTGTTTGCCATCTCTGAGGAGGAGGACCGGCAGCCTCTGGTCTCAGCAGAGCACCTGGACCAGACATCTTCTTCTATTGTGCTGAATGGATTGTCAAGAGGGACATATGAAGGGAAGAGGCCTCTTGTAGGAGGCACAAGCCTCAGCCCCCAGAACCAGAGGCCCAGGCCAGAATGGAGACCATGGGGGAGCCAGGTGTCAGGAGGGATTTGTCCACTCTCATCCAACTCACCCATCACCGTGACCGAGTCAAATGCAATCAGTGACAGCCAGCTGTCCCTTAGTCCGTCCACAGTGCTGTGCAGTGTGACCAACCAGATGTGACCAGATGGTGAAAACTGCAGGGACCCTGGAGGGCCAGTTATGTACTTTTGAACTGTTAGTGCCACTTTGTAATATACAGTATATTCAACCTACTTTAATTTCTGAAATCAGCTTTTACAAAATTATTACTACATATACTGTAGATTTGTTTTGGCAGATGTATTCTTTTCACTCTAGTTGTTTTCTATTTTTATAAAGTTATTTGGACAAAGACGAAATAATATGCTGCTTACTATGCCAAGGCACTGTGGTATCATGTGTTTAAAAAAAAAGAAGAAAAGAGATGACTGATTGCAAACATGAACAAAAAAAGTATTTTCTGGTTGACTTCTCCATAACCCCCCAACTCCTAGGAGCACTGTTAACCTGATTTATTAACTGGTTTTATGCGTTTCATTGAGTTATAATATTCCAACCACTGCACTTTTCTTTCAGTAGCTCATTCATTACAGATTTGTGCTGCCCTGTCTCAACTTTCTGCTTTTTCCTTGATGTGTTTCTTCATGTGATTATTTGTGAATGTGTACATAGTTACTTATTACCCAAAAGTGTTCTGCAGACCATAGATCATACATTAAAATCAATGTTGCAACAGTGTATGCATATAACACATACTCCTATGGCTGATACTGGATCATAAAAGGGAATTAAAAATAAAGTAAAAGCACATAATACTAATATACACTATAAGGTAGTACATAAAGAGAACTAGCAATTACAATTACTATTCCAATAGTATTTAAAATGACTTAAAATGAATGTAATGTTTTAATAAAGACTATGTCATTCACATGTTGTGTTCTTGATCTGAAGCAATAATCGATACCAATCGTGGGACAAAATGAGAATTAGGAGTCAGAGTCTTGTGCTGAACTTTTATCTGATTTTTTTCATGGATTTGCATGCAATCATTTGTCTTCAGCTAAAGTAGAAATAAAAATGCATCTGAAATGAACAGAGACACAAGAACAAAGTTGAAAAAAAAAAACAGTATTTAAATGAACACTATTTGCTGAAGTAGTAATTTCTCATGTTGAAATAAATGTTAAAAGAACTAGAGTTTGTAGAAGGAAATAAAACATCTACTCTTATTAAATCTATTACTGATTAAGTTAAAATATGTAACAAGATGTTTCCTACTACTTAATGTACACACATTTGTGTAAGGTGTATATTATGTCCTGAACATGCGCCTTAAGCTCAGAATTAAGGTTAACAGAAATATTAACCCTTTAGTAGACAAATGTGAAATCAGATAAGTTACTGACAAAAAGTCAGTTTCAGTCTTTTAATTTGTTACCAAACACAGGAAAATTAGATACATATGCATTTCAAAGACAGTTTTAGCATTGCTAATACAAAAGAATAAAGAAGCATTTTTTTTCCAGACTCAAGTTCTCTCAATCTTTGCATGTACCTAGTGCTAATCTATATATAGTGATTTAACTAGATGTTTATTATAGTCTAGACTAATTGTTCAAATAGTGCATTGCATATAAAGTTTACAGGCATCAGTAAGAACGTCCAGCCTTCACTTCTGAGAGATGAATGGCCAGCTTTGAACTGACGTGACTGACGCCTATCCAGTCTCCCATATTCCTGGAAGCTGTGATGAGGTAGAATGAAACCTGCCTCTTCCATACTGCTGAGCAGCTTGGTCCAGACTTTTGCACACAAAGTGAGTAAATATTTGCCTCAGTATACAACATACCCCGCACACACAGGGAGAATGCAAAGCACTCCACCAAAGCCTCTTTAATATAAATTCTTGATTGGAGCGGCTTGGGACTGTTGTTGGCTTATGGTGCCCAGATTTCCTGTAGGGAATAATTAAAACTCAGCCACCCTGTTGGGAGATCGACCAGGCTTGTGCTGAGAGAGCCTGAGCCGCTAAGGAATGCCAGCGTGGACCCACAGTGACTGAGGGGCTAAAAAACAGAAAGCATAAACACCTAAACCACCTTGCTAACACCACAAATTACCTAAGGAGCTCAGACAGAGGCCAGGAAAATTCCCCATTTTGCCACCAAGACTTAAAATGAACACCTACATTCTGAAACAACACAGTACAATATCAATATTCATATGGTTAATGTTACTAATACTATAAGGCAGAAATGCACATCGTTTTCTGAAACTGGGCACTCAAACAATCACAGATGTCATTTTTAAAAAAAAGTATGTTTCCCCATTGCATTTTGTTTCCGATTATCTTATTTTGAAATCAAACTCTTCACAGGATTACAAATTAGATATTATGAGCCTACTCACGCCTCACACGCTTCAAGGATGTTCATCTCCCGTCATAACTTTGTAGAGTCAAAAGGATGCTTTTAAATATGAGACCTACCTCAGTAAATTTTGTTCTAAATCAAACAAAACTAAATTAACACTAAACCAAATTATACTAAACGTACTTGATGCAACCTAAGGCGTGCTTTTAATATTTTCTACTTCTTCATTCTTCACATACGTCTGCATGTTCAACAATAATGTCCTGATTTGTCAATTGTTTTACAGTGGACATCAATCCCAGCTTTTCATGCATGCACGTTGGGGACACTTTGACACTTGGGTGATGATAGTCATAAATGAGAGGTCATCGGCTTCAGCATGACTGTTCAGTGACAGCTTTTACATGTTGATACGAAACTTTTTCTAACCACCAAACATGGTTCACCTGAAATTAAAACAACAAAACAGCAGCTCTGTGAACCCGAGGAAGTGGAGACATCTATTTAAATTAATCTAACCAATTTCACCACATTGATCAGCTACTGTCTCCAAAATATTAAAAGACATATCTATCTGGATAAACCTCTATTGACATTCAAGGTAAGCTGTAACATATAAACTGGAACATATGACATTTTAGCAACAGAACATAGTGTTGTGTTTGCATTAGCACATAACGTTTGGTTCTGTAAGTGTCAGGTTCACCTTTCAATCATTAGTGGTCGTCTGGGCTGCAGTCCATTTTTTCCCATCACAGAGTCTATATGTACCAACTGTGAATTTCATTTAGCCCTCGTAACAAGCCTCAGAAAAAAAAGTCCCTTCTACACAACTTTAAAATCTCCTTGAAGATGACAATCCCGAGCGACGCATACAACCGAGAGCCCTCTAAGAGCGTTCCAACACATAGTTCCCTTCCCACAGCCATGAAATCTTACATGACACTATGAATCTACCCTAATACATGTGCAAGGCTTTGACGTGGGAACATTAATGCCTTCAAAACAGTTCCACAGAAATAAGAGATGTACACTTACTAATGTTGTTTAAAGTTAGCAGGTGTGTGTCTTTGAAGAAATATGTGTCGTGTGTGCAGAGTATTACTATTACTGTAATACTATAATCACTTTACTGTTACTGCAATGACATATTCAACGTGTTTTTAAATCACCACTGATTTGTAGGAAGCCCAGGATTGTAAACTTAGTTTATCATAAGACTGTTAAAACACCCTACACCAGGTCTTTAAAGCCTCAATTACGAAGGCTAGAGAAAGAAATTTAAAAAAGCAGCATGCACGCCAATATATGTAAGCGTCCATACATTACTCAGTAAACAACACCGAGTTCACCCATGGACATCCCTGAATATCCCTGAAATGTTAAATTACAAATCATGTCCAATGTAATTCGACTATTGTTGTGTTCAGCCAAAGCCAACAAGCACGAAGTTAATTAATGTGAAACCAGAAACAAATGTCACCACATCCCTAATGAGTAAGCTTTGGTTTTATTTTATTTATTTTTTTAGTGACAATCAAGCCTCCTTGGGATGGATGAAACTAGTCTTGCATTGGACAAGCTGAGGAAGCTGTGGTGTTCGTTGATTTTTCTGTGATCCATGTTCATGGACTTTGCCTAAACTTAAAATCACAGGTGTAATTACTACTTTTGATACATATAATTTGTACTTTCTGTCTGCTGTATAGGGCAACATTACTGATTTGATTCTAATTTGGGGACATTACACATCTCTGCTCCTGAGCTTTTCAGTTCAGATGATTTCATCTGGTTGCTCATACTATGTTTTGGTCAAACTCCTCCAGATGACATCATCAGAAGGAGATTATATCATCGGGAGGAGGTTTTCAGATAGAACCAGAGAGAGGTTTTTTGAAAATTAGTGAAGTCAACCTTTAGTCGTCACTTGACTTTTAAAAAATAATTATAGAATAATAAAGCCTTGAATAATTTAACATTTTAGTGATATGACGGGATGTACTTAGTTCTGTTGTAAACTGAATAAGGCCTTAATCTACACAGATTGCCTGACTCGCTCTTAACCTCATCTTTTTTTGTCACATTGGCTGAGGACAGACACATCAGGAAGCACCTTTAACTACTTCACCATCCAAACAAATAAACAACTCTGTCAAAAAGATGGCTGGTTTCCTGCATGAGCCACAGACAAAAGATATCCCAGTTTAAATGGAGAGTGGTGTTAAATTCCCACCCAGAGCAGCTTGAAACTCTACCAAACTCTGAACTTGAATTTTAATATGCATAGCATTATTTCACATAGCAGTGTCAAGTAAGGCTTTACTTTTTGTAAATGGATACTGATTGTGATTCCTGCATTTGATTATTGCATAACATCTGGAAGGCTGTAAGCTCGAATAGACCAACATTTTTCTTTTAAACAACATAGTGCTTCTTCAATGCACAAGATGCTCAGTTTTCTACATTTGACAGTTAGGTGAAGAAACAAGCCACTCAGCTGCTTCAGCTCTTGAAACGCGTCTGCTCACATATGTGGTTGAATTTCCTGAATGTGACATAAAGACAAAAACCACAAATAAATTGAGTCGCCTGTAATATTTTCAAAGACATGCAAACAGAAAATATGCCAAGATTATACAAGGGCTCCATCTAGTGGTAAAATAAGAGAACTGCACAGCATTTAGGCTCTCATATTCTGTGCTACAAAATGTATCAGTGACAACCAGCTGGCTTGAAAAACATGTTATGAGACACATGCTTTTCATAGTAAGAGCCTGTATAAGAGAAATATAACTAGCATACATATGTTTAGCACATGTACAAAGCTTTATGCTCTTTATGCTATTTGACAACAGGAGAGTTAAAATCCAGTGCATGGGTTTGCATAGTTTCCTGCTGAGAACATATTTTATATAATCAAAAATTAGAGTACAGATGGAATTCAAAGTTAGTCAGTGACAAAGCCACAGCAACCCTGGAAAATGATGCACTGAAGTTAATCCTTAACCTTAAGGTAACAAAGACATATTCTATGGAGTCAGTGTCCTCTCTGACACTGACATCATTGCTAGCAATACATCTTTATCATTTCCCTAATACAATAATGATACAGAAATAAATGAGTTAAATTGGTGTTTTTTGTATGACTTACATGGCATGATGTGCCTTCACCTGCGTGCGACAGTTCCGTCCCCAGTAACAGTCGGGACGAGATGTTACAGCAACTGAGAAAAGAAAATCCAATAAGGTTAATATGCAAGAAATGTTTGAAATGAACTCTGAAAAAACAGCAGTAATCCCTTTGTCTTTGTGCATATGCAGTAAATTGGATTTAAAATGCAGAATTTTCTAACCTGGCAGTTCAGATGGGGGGATGTTCTGTCTGTACTTGTAGGCCAACTCCTTAAATGCCACCATGCCGCAGCAGAAGCACAGGATGGTGTTTGCAGAGATACGGCCATCTGACGGACATAAGGTAAAGGAGGACACAGTATAACAGTGTGGATATATTTTACCAGCATGCACCCTGTGCCACAGTTAATACAATAATAATAATGATCAGCAATTACTGAACTTACTGGACAGCAGTGCTGTAGGTTTTGATTTGAAGGCTCACCTGTCAGACTGTAGGTTCCCTGCCCTAAGCCCTGCAAAGCCTCCTGAAGCAAATCTCTCCATGACTTCCCTTTGGAGGACAGGTAGTTCTGGTGGAATGACAGAAACACACAAATACAATCATCTTACTATCACATGTGACAATAGTTGGAGACATGTAAAGCCAAGTCCATAAGTAGCTGGACAGTGACACAATCATCGTAGTGGTAGAGTAGTAAAATCAGTTTGGTGGTTTCATAGTGCTTTACAGTAACAACAGTAAGCAGTAGGTGCTCAAGTTACAAACAACCACCCAAGATGAAATTGCATGCTTTACACAGTTGGCTTAAATATGTACAAGCAGTTCATCTTACCTGAAGAATCTCTGATTCATAGTTATTATAGTTCAGGACACCATCCAAACAATTGTCTGTCAGATTGAACTCTGGAAAATAAAAAAAGGTGGATTTTAACTGACAAACACTTGGCTAAGTGTAACATACATTTACAATAGAAATAACAGTGATTTAACAGTGTATGGTTGCTGTTTTCCTAAGCTGGGTCTTAATACAGAGATGTACAGCAGCACTCACTGAAATGATGTGAAGTTGATGTTTATTTCAGGATCTTGTGCACAGGTCTATGTACAACAACTAATCAGCAAGTCTAAATACTGTTGAACTGCGTCTGAAGCTTTAAATCTGATACGATGTTTTGTTATTATATATGTACATACATTTAGTAATTGCATGTGTACATGTTAATTCTATCAATTAATCTAGTTTCCATACTGTTCTTGTTATCAAATAACTAACATTTACTCTGCGTATGTCCACCTTTCACATAATTAAGCAGAGATATGTTTCAATAGTGCTAAGAACAAACTGCATATAATTTGACGATGACAATCAAAAAAAGCCCCTCCCAAATGTGACAACGTTTGAGTGTACTATTCAGCAATACAGCTGAATACAGGTAGTGTAAATCTCCCTGGGGCAGTTTTCCTCAAACATATACACACCCCTGAATGGAGCCAAGCAGCCTTGACAACCAATCCTCTGACACCCCCAGTACATATGACAGAAGGGTCGCTGGCACAGCATACCTGCCAACACAGAACAAAACACATGTGAGGTGTATGTTGAAGTTTGTGGCTAGATGGCAGGACTTTGGCCAGCAATGACTAGCAATACACTCAATACATTTTCCTTTTCTGTATATTTCTGTTTCATTGTAGTTACTGTACTGAAGGTGTAATAACAACAGTCATTAAGCATCAACAGTGGTACTAACAAGTTCAGGGAACACTCACATTGTTGAGGTGCAACCTGCTGGCTGTTTAGCTCGGCTCGTCTGTCTGGCATTGGCTGGAAGCAGCAGGTGCAAATGAGATGGAAGCCTTGAGGGGGGCAGCGGTACTCCTGAGGACCTGCAGATAGTACGGGAGCAGAAAAGCTTTTAGAGGGAAGCAAAGATATTAAGATTTAAATGGGAGGCAGGACAAAAGTGTACCCAGTAACTGGGTACTTAACTTTAAGCCAGTAATCTTACTAGCTAATCTACAACACCTGAGGGGATATCAGAAGATGTTGAGGGCTGCTCCCCTGTGTGCTTTGCAGACCCCTCTTCAGTTGCTGGTTTGGGGGGAGGAGGTATAGTGGGTGGACCTGGCAGACCAGGCCTCCAGAAGTTTGAACTCGTAGCAAACAGCAACTGACTGACATCCCCTCTGTAGCCAGGACACTGTCTGCACATCACTAGAGGCTGACTGAAAACAAAACACATCACAAAGGAAGATCATCACATGAAAAAGTTCATCTCTACACAAGCAAAACGCAGGACGTCTACCTGCTCCTATGCTACTGATGATTTTTACAGCTAAGTGAACATCTAGATCTTAAACAGTATCGTACCATCCAATACACGCAAGCAAGTCCACCTCTGAATGGCTCAAAAACATCATCAGTTCTAACAATAAACACATTATATGGACAGAATTGAAAAGAAGCAGCCACAGTCAATTGCAGGCCAGGTCCTGACATTTGTAAAATGGTAATGTAATGAAGTGCTGTGGATATAGAGCTGTTATTTTTAACAACTATCTTTCATGCTGCTATTGGAAGGAATGAGTTTTAGGTGAGCAGAAACAATAGAGTGCACAGGTGTGTTCAAAACAGCCAGAGTGTGACTAAAGTGGATTAAACCAGACTAAAACTGCATGAATCAGGTGTCGTAATAAATAACGGTTTCCGAGAAACACAAACAACCAAACCTTTTACCTAAAGTCTGAGGAGTCACTGTCATTGTCAGAGAGCTCAAAGAGGTAATCTGAGCTTCCCTCTTCATCGGAGAAAGAGCGCTCTACTTTTGGCTGCAACATGTCCTGAGTTATCTTGTTACGGCTGTCCATGCTCTTCAGATCCTCCTCGCTGCGGCATTTTTCTAAGGGACAGAAAGGGGCCCACAAACATTTACAAATTCAGCATCTATTCAGAGTTTTGGGAATATATACCATTGTGGAAATACATTTTTGAAGTTAACTGTAATTGTTTAACTACTTTATTTATTCCTACAGAGAAATTGTTGTTGGACAGCTGCACATACATTGGTTCAGTTCTACAGGGTTTAAGTTCTAGGTCTCAAAGTAAAGTGCTGGCATGTCATGTGTAAAGCTGCTACTGAATTGATATTTATCTGTTCAAACCTGGGTGCTCAATGAGGTAGGCCTCCACCAGGTTGTTGAGGATGTGGTTCTTACAAATCCTCTCCACAGGGCAGCGACAGGTGGGGCACAGAGGGGATCGCTCCATCCAGCCTGAGTAGCAGGCAGCACAGAAGACATGCATGCAAGGCTGCAAGCTAAAGAGAAAACAAACACACACACACACACACACACTACAATTAAACTGACATATTCCTGGACATATGCAAAGTGTCTCACAAAAACACAAAGTAGGATTCAAGTCCCAAATTTTGGATATGTGTGAAAATGTCATGGCTGTTGAGACTACCTGACACAGTCATGCAGTAAGTCCTGGCAAATAACACACGTTAGGGATTCCTCCATCTTGTCCGTCTTGGTCCCTTCCACTGGTGGTTTAGACAAATGACATCCCTTAGCTGATCTGACAACTTCTGTACTGGAGGTGTGTGGCAAGTCCAAATCATAATCTTTATCTGTAAACAAAACAAATGTACATTACATGCTCATTTTTAACATTCGTTGGGTTTGGATAATTCTGGGGTTGGGAAGATATCACTGGACCAAAATCTCAAAATAAAACCCTGGTAAGACATAAAAGCTACAACGAGGAATCAAGCAAAACCAAGTTAAGATCCAGGTTTAAAAACCAACCGTTATTTGTTTTCCTCTTCTTGATTTCTGGTTCCAGGTTGTCCAAGTCTGTTTCCAATGCAGAGGCATTGTTAGCTTGGCCTCATAAGACAAAGAAAAAAAAAACAAAACAGACCAACATTAAATGTCTGTTTTGATATACTGTATGAAGATGATGATGAAAGAATTCAGTTGCAAAAGTATCGGTCATACAGCTCTGGAAAAAATTAAGAGATCACTGCATGAAAGGGCGGCATGATAGCTCAGTGGGTATAGCAGTCGTCTTCCAACCCAAGGGTGAGCGGTTTGATTCCCAGTCCCCACGAGGCTACATGTCCGAGGTGTCCTTGGACAAGACACAAAATCCCGTAGTAGTGCTGACACAGGTCTGGCAGCTGTCCAAACAACAATTTCCCCAAGGAAATCTATAAAGTATTATTTGTGTCTTCTCCTTGTAAGTTGCTTTGGATAAAAGCGACTGCCAAGTAAAGTAAAGAAACATGTGATTGCAAATCATGGTTATTCCACCAGATATTGATTTCTGAACACTTACTAAGTTAAATCTTTAGTAATGTGTTGTGTAAAAATAAATATGAACTTGTTTTGGGTTTTTTTGCATTAATTGAGGTCTGAAAACATTGGACCTTTTCTGGTATTTTGACCATTTTTCATTTTCTGCAAATAAATGCTATAAATGACAATATTTGTATTTGGAATTTGGGAGTTATGTTGTCACTAGTTTATAGAATAAAACAAAAACGTTAATTTTACTCAAACATAAACCTTTAAATAGCAAAATCTGAGAAACTGATAATTTTGCAGTGGTCTCTTAATTTTTTCCAGAGCTGTATATATTTCATGGTAACACCAGTGAATCTCCAGACAATATTCACATGACATTCTTTTGCAATATTGCAATGTGCTGACATACTGCATATACAGCGGCAACATGCACAGCTTAAAGCAAATGGAAGACAACTACTTGACTACTGTGGAAGTGGTTTGATCACTAGTGATGGGCGGATCAATCCAAATATCAATAGTATCAATACTAATGTTGAATCCATACTTTACTTCAATGCAACTGTTCCATCAGAAAGTCAACACTGTCTCCCAAAATTACATTCATATACAACTAAACTGCAATAGTGATTACATTTTTGTGGCTAACTTAATTATAATGTTGTTCTGAAATGTATTTTTGTGAATGAAGAATGTGATACCAAACATAAAACACATTAATAACACTGGACTACAACTCATATTTTTGCTGAGGAAAAAACAAGATGTTGTAGATTGGATATGTTGGCAGACAAAGAAACGTTGCCTGTGGACATTTCATTGATATGTTCAGTATCAACATATTTGCAACTTGTCAATTATGTTGATTATGAAGATATGATCATTATGTTAACAGAAAATCTGTGTGTTACCGGATCAGATTGGTTTCGGCAACATTCTGGCGCAGTATTGGATCGATACCAGAATTTGCAGTATCACACAGCACTATTGATCACATTAAACATGAGAGACAAAGAGGAAGAGGTGCTAAAATGTTCACTCCGTGGGTAATTAATTAAATGTTTGGAGAAGTGGAGGGAAGACTCTCAGTCACAATCAGATGGGGATTTGGTGAGATAAACGTTAGCCAGATAGTGTGATAACACTTTTTACACAATACAATTTTCACTGAGTTCATGTGATCAGAATTACTTTAAAGAGGATAAAGTCACAGCAAGTTATAACATTTTTTTTCATTTTTAGCTTCGGTGCGCTGTAAACAAAATACTGCAATTTTCGCAATATACTTTTTACGTATTGATGTGCCACCTCTCAACATAACCAAGTAGATTATTTCCCTATGTGAGAATGCGTTAGGTGACATGGACGATCTTCAGTTGTGTAGTGCACGTGTGTAAGAGGAACTCGGAACAACATCGGGACCTGAATCTCCAGACACTGTGCAG
The DNA here is from genome assembly GCA_032353495.1 of Ctenopoma kingsleyae. NCBI lineage: Eukaryota > Metazoa > Chordata > Actinopteri > Anabantiformes > Anabantidae > Ctenopoma > Ctenopoma kingsleyae. The sequence continues at coordinate 4,874,034 of JAUBNQ010000028.1, forward strand.
AGTGCATGTGAAAATGGTTTGTTAGCAGTGAACCTACCAGAGGCAGCACCGGTTGTAGTTGCCATGGGGCCAGAACTGGTTGGGATCTCAATACAGAAGTGGGAGGTGGATGTGGAAGGCTGAGGTTCCTCTTGAGTTAGATCTCGTGGAGCCTTTGTGAGCATTACAGGCTCCACAGACAGTGACATCTCTGAAGCTGGAACCAGGGTCAGACTGTGGGCTGGTCTATCCTTGTCTGAAGTTTAGACACAGGGGGGTGGTGGTTACTGGTGAGAAAGTATTTCCCCCCTTCAGGATTTTTTAGCATGTGTGTGTGACAAATGCTTTTTCGCGACACTGTAGCTGTGGAATGAAAGTTGCATTCAACAAAAGGAGTTTTTGCGAATTACCAGACTACTCACCATAGCTGTGTTGTGACCTAGCTTGCTCCGATTTGAGTGAATGGTAAACATAGGCAATATCTACAGGGTGACAAGAGAAGATGCTGTCTGTCTGTCCTTTTATCAGTACACAGAATTATTCTCTAACCAAACAACTTACTTTGTTCTGGCTCACTTTTCCTGTATACGAAGTAGATGACATCACCGCTCTGCAGCATGTGAGTTTGCTTCTTGACCAGTTTGGACATGTTAATCACAGTGCCATTAGTGCTATAGACAAACAGATGTACAAGAGTAAAAGTGAAAGAAGCATAGTCTGTCTTTCAAACATATATATGGTTGGTCTAGTTGAATTTCTGAATCAGTACTTCCCCATATAACCATTATTATTTAATTTGATCCACATGACAAATGAAATGATCTTATGCTGCAGTTAAAGTTAATTTCAGTATACAGTACCTCATGTCTTCAAGCCACACCACCCCTGAACTTTCATCTTGAAAAATCTTGCAGTGCTCCCCTGAGACAAGTTTACTGGCTGGAAAGGACAGATAACATCCTGGAAACAAAATAACAAAACATCATGAAAACACAGACAGGACACACTACTTTGACTCTCTAAGACAGAACCTACTCAACTCAAGTATAATATGAATTTATTTAAGACTACTGGATTTTTTTTAATTAATTCATTTTCAGCTATTTTAACTGACTCATTTAGAAATAATTTTAAACGCACTGAATATTCACTTCAGACTTACGTGTCAGCGGGACAGTTTTTAAACCTTTCATTGACTAGACATAAGCTAACCAATTAAGGCTAGTTGCTTTGCATTGCAAAAAAGTAGACCCCAAAAGCTCTTGACAACAAAGCAGACACAGGGCAAAATATAGGCCTAACCCTTTATTAAACAAAACCTACACACAAAAAAAATCTACTTAATATTCTGCACACATGTTCTCAATGGACGCCTTTTGTTATCATCACAAGGGACTGTCTAAGTTTGGTGCACTAAAGAAGGCTTTGTGTTTTCAAGGGGGAGGTTTTCAAGGCTCCAGACAGTGACAGGACAGACAGGACACTACAGACAGGATTGTATTTTCACAATAGGAATCACCACATTTTTAGCTTTTTAAAGCAGGACATTAAAGAAATGTATGTTTTTAAATATGATTTATATATATTTAATTTATATGATTCTATATCGCACACAAGCTAACCCACCTTTTTTTCTGCCAACTGTGCATTCCCTGTTGAAAAGCAGGACAGTTTCACTGGAGTCCACTTTGACTAACTTCCCCCACGGTTGTCCTCTTCGGTGACTGTCCATCTCCCAATATTTCTTCTATAATGAAGTAGAAAAACTCCAGTTTAGAAAGGAATTAATGGAAAACGTTTTCTGAGTTTTCTGTGGCACATGACAGCAAAAAGAAAGTGAAATTAACCATAGGTGACATGGTGATGGAAAAAAATAAAAAAAACATGCTGAGACACTGACAGATGCCAGATTTTATTTAGTGATGTTTAAAGACACTGGGGTTCTAGACAGACATGGTCTTATAAATCATGAAATTTAAAAAAAAACAACTTTTAATAGTAATTTAAGTCCAATATTTATCCACATGGCAGAACTAAACCCTAACCATTTTATTTTAAGTGTTTGTTCATAAAGTTATATCTTCTTAGGAAGAATTGACAAGTGAACTGTATCGATCCATTAAAGATGATGGGAAACGCTAATAGAAATATGAAGTTTGCATATTAAGGAAAGTAACTTCAAATTAGTTTCTGACCAGGTTTGGTGAATAACCCAGGCTGCTACCGACACCAAGCTAGCTAACACTGTTTTTTTTTATAGCTTATTAGCTGTGTAGTGTTATTAGCTGGCTTTATTGTGTGAGAAACGTTAAGTTATTTCAGCCGTCAACGATCAGTCTGTCAGCATTTTTCATTATAATCCACACTACATTACAACAGCAAACGTGAACACACACAACTTCGTTCAATAACAACACAACATTAAGCTAACTGCTAACATTAGCTGTCGAGCACAGCGCGTATCAACAAGACGAAATCAATAGTATTCAGCAGCAGCCACAAATGTCCCTCACTGCAAGATTATGTCAGGTCTTAAGCGGTTATTTTACCGTCAAAAGTTTAGTTTGGTGTCCTTGTGTCTCTGTTTAAAACAGCTTCTTCTCCTCATGGTCCAGCCAGACACAAGATGCACTTCCTGCCAAACTCTGGGCTGACAATATATCAGCTGATGGAGGAGGGGCGGTGTGGGTTTCTGCTTCTTGCCTTGTTTAGTTAAAATCGTACAGATTGATCGGA
>JAUBNQ010000028.1:4876848-4889203 GCA_032353495.1 Ctenopoma kingsleyae
AGCTAATTTCGAGACGCTGTACTGTGTTTATTGCTCTCTTGAAATCTGCAAAGCACATAAACCAGATAAAGTGATAATAATAATAAATGTGTGATAATAAAGTTGTGAGTACAATATTTACCTCTGAATCCTAAAAGTTACATACAATGAAACGGATTTCTGTAAAGTAGGAGTACTTAAGGACAGTACTTGTTCTTAGTTAACACCTCTGAACTACATTTAGCAAGAATTATCTATGCTAATATGCTATTAATTAAAACTATGTCTTATTTCAAGCTAAGACAATAACCTGTTATATTACAGTTATTGTAGCCTATTCATAGATCATATGATTACAGTGACATTTTAGTTTCCCTATGTGGATTACTTTGTGACATTATGAAAGTATGATTTACAAAAATCCTCTTTTATATAAGAGTGTTACTGATAATCCCTGTCTGCAGCTTGGCTACTGAAGATTTTGGGCTAGTGTGGAGCGGTGACAAATCAATGAGATGAAGACAAGTTGCCTAAATTGTTAATGTACTTCTAATGTTCTCAGAGGCAAAGAAACAGAAATGTTACATTTTTCAAGCTGATTAATGATCTTTGCTGTATTTCACAATCACCAGTAATATGTAAGAATAAACACATCTGCTGATGGGTGGTGGTGACGGCTTGTGTGGTTCCTCTCCTCAACACTGAGGATCAGTAAGTTGGTAATGTTTTCCAAGAGGACAGCAAGCATCCCATGAGAAACAAGTTGCTTCATGAGGTCTAGTGGTTCTGTCATGGAGTTGACAATCTCCTCCATGTGCTGCCAAATTTCAGAGACATTTGCCTCAAAACCACTATCATTTTCTGCAGAGGCCTGAAAGAACTGTCTATTGTGTGAACAGAAGTAGATTCACATGAAAGTTTATTCTAATGAGCATCTACAATTTCATGACAATTGGGCTCCAGTTGAGGGAGACCATGTCAAGACAAGTCAGCTTTGTAGTGGACCTGAAATTATTTTGTCACTAACACTAACATTCTCTATACAACATCACAGCAACATGAATTTGTTAAAAAGAAAATCTAGAAATCCCCCAAAATCTATTAATTAATCTATCTAAAGTTCTATTAGCATGTACAAAGAGTTAAAATAAGGTAATAAAGTAATTCCTCTCTCAGTGCTGAAGAGGTTTTTGTCCTTTAACCAGAATTGACTTTTATCCTTTAGCTATATTTAGCCAGGATATTCACCCAAAGAAAATAAATGTTAAACTTACATTCAGTACAATGTCACTTTAAACCCTTAATGCTGCTGTTAATAAAGTGTTGTTCTCCCTTTTACCTCTAAAATATAGAGATTACTTAATTGCATTTTTAACAGTGTTGTAGACTGCAAACAGGTCATTATCTGTTCATCTACAAATAGAGGGGGGGTGAGGGTACAATGTTCAGTACTTAGATGTAAGATCAGTTTATTGTTGGTTTTGGTCTTTTTAATAAAGGGATAGTTCAAGTGATTTTTAAAAGCATAGTGAACTAACCAATAGAAACCACATACACTCTGTCTCCCTGAAGGGTAGGGAAATTATAATATGTAAAAGTAAATTTAGAAAAATACATGAAAAACTATACATATAAGTAGTGTAACAGCTCATTTTAACATTAAAAGTAAAACACTGTTTGAATGAGTTCGTATGAGAAATTCATATAAACTTAATAAAGAACAACAACATTGGATGTTTCTCAGTTCAATCAAATTACATTTACAATTTAAGCATTTACGAGAACATTATGCCAAAAAATAAAAAGCAGCCCTCTACCTTCTCCATATTACTGTTTGTATGATCATTTGACATTTTATTACGAACGTCGGTAGAGTTTTTACAACTCATTTATAGACATGTAATTATTTTAATTCTATGTGTGTGTGTTCTGACTTGTTTGAAACCTCTTGTTGTTTTGTATTACCTTCATTTTTTATGTCCACATTCCTGTCACTGTTCTCACACACCTGGCTTTGTGGGACCCCTGACCATTTTGATGTAGGGTTGTATAGTCCAGTTACAAGTGGGGAGATCTTTCTTGCTTAAGAAGGACCAACGTGTCTCTCTAATAGAAACAGCAAACGAGTCCTTAATGCAGGACTAATCTCAGCTAACCCCCATCTATTTCATGGCAGTGCATTATTAATGGCCAGTGTGGAGGCTGGAGAGCACAGGGGCCTCTCCCCACTAATGCATTCATTCCTCATTGTTAGAAGTCTGGTGAGGAAAAAGCACACACACACGCTGCTTTCTCACAGACTCATATCTACAGGCGCACAAGCAGCCATGCACACACACACACACACGCCTACATGCAAAGGTGGGACATCATTGTAGAATATAATCTTAAGGGAAATTATTATAGTTTTGGTTGGCATTGTCAGTGGTGAACAGTGAATCCTCTGTGGATCCTCTCATAAGGTCACAACAGCAGATTGAATGCAGCATATTGAATCTCACATCCATGCTGTCAATCAGCATTTGCTAATTGGCTCAAAGATTACTTGTGGCAGCTGTATAAAACATCAAACGAGTAATTAAATGAAATAATGAGAAAATAAACCTTAATGTTGCCAAGTGGGAATGGAGGCGAGCTGAGGAGCGTGATTCTGCTGCGCTCTCTGAAATGATCTCTCTTCGGCTCAGGCTAATTGCTGGAGGATGTCCTCTTAACTGAGTGTGAAAAGCTGTGTCTAATTACTGCAACATTAATCAGGCATTAGCATGTTATCACAAGGTTAACTTATCAGGAGGGGCCCATGAGCAGCTGGAGGTGCCGTTTACCCATGCTGCACTGGGCCAATTGAGCCACAAGGGGTAGTGCTTGTGCTTCCTATGAACCATTACCCAGTCCCCTTGAAGCTGAGAGCTGAAATCAAAGGCAACCATGTTGGATTGGACTGAGCGAGTGTTGTGGTTTTGAGATTCCCCAGTGCCGAATGGGAACATCCAGAATCAATATCATCTATTTCCTGCCCAATGTGGAGCTAAAATGAGAACATTTATCCTCAGGGGATTAAAAATTTTAGGTTGTAATTTGTTAACATCTCACTTTGCACAGACACGGAAAAGGAGAGATCTTATCCTCATCCACGGTATTAGGAAATACATGGACTGAAAGAATCTGCAAAATCAATGTCAAGCAATTGTGTGCTTGGTGGAGCAGTTGAGTCCAATGTAATGAAGATTGACTGAATGGTGATTGCATCCAAATTACCCCAGTAGTCAAATGTGAATACAGATTTTTAAAAAATCTGTCATCGCTGTTCGCTGTAAAGGATTTGCCACCGCCATAACAGGCAGTATACAGTAGGTTATTCAATCGCTACTCAAATTTATATGTGCTTATAAAAATAGCCACAATGATTTAAATTGTGTGCTTTGGCCTATTACTGTAAAAATCCATTGAAAAATTTATTAGATGTAACAGCACCAAGGTGTAGGTGCAATTTTGAATCATCACATGCCAAACGACTTGCATGTGTATAAATTAAAGGTCATTTCTGGCAGTAGGTTGGTCCTGTGCCCTGACTTCATTACCAGCAGCTCCAGTGTAGTCTCATCAGGATTCCAGCAGGGCAGAGAAGCCGTACCTCCAGCAGCCCTGCCAAAGGCGCTCATTTGTCAGAGAGGCATGGAGATCACAGGCCGACAAATCTCCCACGTCTCCCAGACTGTCAAGCTCTTTGCCTGCATATCAAAGACAAAAGAACAGAGCTGGAGAGCAAGAGAGCAGAGCAGCCATTCTATTTAGAGATGGTTCGCAGTTTAAACCCCCCAAGCATGCCCTTTGAAAATGCCTATTAGCCTGGGTGAGAGAGATTACAAGAAAATAAAATTACATTCATTGTGATATTTGATTTCATAATACCCCCAGAATTATAATTACAACACACTCACACTTTTCATTTAAAAACCATTCGACGACAACAAAGAATCAGAGATGGGAATGAGCAGGTTGTGCGTCTAGTGAGTGAATGCACATTATCGGACCTGTTTTACTAGAAGTAACAATAATGGGAGAAGAATGGAGGCACTAATATGAATGTAATCAGGTGAGAGACTGGGATTTAATGATATGGGACACAAGGCTTTATTTTCATCTGTCAGTCTTTTGGCACAACAACAGGAGAGCATGTGGAGAAGAAAATTTTTTTTGTAACTGGTGTTACATTTCTCATAAACTGCAAAGTGGAAGCAGATTTTTTGTATTTAAAATGCCTACTTTTTACTAACCAACATAAGGGTTAGGCTCACCATCGTATCTCAGCTGCAACCTGCTTGTCCTGGTTGCACCAAAAGCACAATGGTGAATTACAGGGGAAATGTGGGCATATGCTGTCTGGCTTAAACCAACAAACAGAAGGGAAAAGATAAGACACATTCTTGGGTGGCACAGAAACGAGGCATGAGAAGGGCCAGCTTGATAGCAGTACTTGTTGTTCTGATGTGTTAAATAGCTGGCCTTCAACACCCCAATCAATCGCTGAGTGAACCACTGTGTAGCCAAGGGTTGTGTGAGATAGCCAGATGGCTGAAGTCAGTGGAGCTTTGCCTGGTCTCTTGTGTCACAGAGGGATGATCATGAATCTGGCCACAACGACTGGACAAAGTACATGAAACATTGCAGGCTGAATGTTTTCCTAGGTTGATAAGCTCAAATAGATGTTTCAAAATGTATCACTGATTAAAGTTCTGCGATAATCAGCAACAGAATTATAAAAAGTCATCCCCAAAACATTCAGCAATATAGTTTGGCCTTGGTTGGCTATTATACACATTTTTGCTTTGGCTTGCACGACTGGCTCGTCTGATAAGTGATGAGTATTACTGCAGATCTCATTGTGTGTAATGATGCCTACCAACCATTGTGTGGTAGTCATGCCATTTGACACAGGAAAAGCAGGAGGTAGCCAAGAACGCATACAAGAACATCTGCGGGACACGACAAGCATTTTGAATGTGCTCCAAGACCTCCAGAGGCCTGTGTTGACTAATCTGCAAACAATCCGCTCTGCAAGCCCCATTGCAAGTGGAAGAACAAGCCCCTTAAGCTGTGACATTAACGAACACAGCGAGATAAGATAGGGTTTGTTATCTTGGTGCATGGAACTCCTGCCCAGATAGGAGATAAAAGCCTTTCAAAGCGTGTTTGCTGCCAGACAAATTTACAAAGAAGCATGGGAGGCAAGCAAAGCTGGGCCTGGAATGCTGAGAAACCACGTCAAAGCTAGTCTCATGAAGAATATGATGCCCCTGCCCTTTTTGTACAAGTTTTCTACGAGAGGGTTGATGACATAAACTCACAGATGACATAAAGTCTAAAACAAGTGGCCATTCTGTGCAGTGCAGTGTGGACCTTCCTGTGCTCAAAGAAGCAAATATCAATCAAAATAATGACTTCACGTAAGATAATGCTGAAAGCTCAAGCATATCTAACTGAAAAAATTTAATTTCATAGGATAGCAGCTTCAGCTGTAGTGTATTAGAGCATCATTTTGATGATTTTCACCAGGTATAAAATTATGTTAATGACCATAATATAGTACAAATAAATTTGTAATTTTGGTGATATGAAATCAAGAGTTTGTCTTCATGTTGAATGAGATTAATTAGTTTCTTGATCCAATATCATTATCTAAAGCACTCTGTATTTATCCATTGTTATTCCTGGACAACATAACTTGTGTGTGGAGCATAATGGCCTGATTCAACTATAACCAGATTTATGTAATTTCATCATGTCTTTTATGCACTGTGCAAGTTACATTCTGCTACTTGTTTTGGTAATGAAAAAAGTGCACACTCATCATTAATGACTAGTATTTGAGGCAAGTATGAAAGTATGAAGTATAACTAACATTTGAAGTAGCTATATCTTGTGGACTATGTACTTCTCTTTGCAGTTGTTCCTGACTTCATTAACTTCTACTGGATTAAAACAAAGCAGGTCTTTCCCTGCTTTTAAGTGTCCAACCAACTAGCACTAACCAAACCAAACCCTACTCAACTTACTAAACAGCATTACACAATTAGTTGGTGATTTACTAAATAAAACAGTATTCAAGAAGCAGATGCCGTTCTACTGCTAGTTCAGCATAGGCCTACTGGTGGTCTAACTCTAAGTCAAGCCGGAGCCCTAAGGGATACTGACAACTTAATATAAACTTTGTGTTTTCTGTGGAGGAATAGCATGGCTTTATATGTGGAAAGGTAGGGCGTTTTATTTTTAATGTGTTATTAATTCATAGGCTGTAAAAACAACCTTTTTGTCAACTTCATAATTTCATGTTGGAAAGGAAATCCTCACACATGGACGCCAAGAACTAGGTGTTGCGTCTCTGCCAGTGTCAAACTGAATAAATGCTTATGAATATGCCCACACCACCAGAGGGGATGGACTAAATCGTAATTCTCATTCTGCGGCTTGGAAAAACTTCCGCCTTTCTGGGTGCCAAGGGGCTGTGAGGCGATCCCAGTGATGAGCCAGGGAACGCTCTGCTAACTGAGCTCTTGAGAAATACGGTCACGGCAAGATCCATATTCAAATAAACTTCACTCTTGGCCCGTGCACACAAGCCATGTTGTCACCAGCTGGCAGTGCCTCTCACCGCCCCTTCAAATACTGAGCCACTTTTGATTAATGTCTCTACGGCTAATCATGTGCGTCAGCTGTGCCAAATTGGACGAGCCACGTATGGCCTCCGTTTGCCTTGAAATCTCTTATTTTTTTAAACTCATTTGAAGCATTTGAAAGGCTCCCTTTACACCACCCACCTCTCCCCTAAGTCTTCTCTTGTCTAGTGTCCATACATAGAACACATAGGGTGGTGTGGCGGCATGGTGCCATCCTGGTCCCTGAATGAGGGGACTATCTCTGCCAGATGCACCCAGCTGCATAAATGTTATTCAATTTTTATGGGTTGTGTACATAATATGGCCAGTGTGGGAAATTGTGAGGTTCCACTGAAGGATGGAAAAATCCTCAAAATTGAATCAAAGTGGAAAACTTATTTTGGCTGGTGGCTGTTCTAGACCTCCTCCTTTTCCATCTCCCCTAATTCCCTTCTACTCCTCCCTGTCTCACTTTGTGCTCTCTGAGGTTCCTCTCTGTGTGATTAACAGTATATTCTCCTTGCAATGGCTGGCCTTCTTGCACAGCCATAGCGGTATTGGTGTGAGACAGCTGGAATATTTGTCATAGGTTCAGAGGTGCAAAGACATTAGACAGCACTTTGTCACCAGCGTCTGGAATTCACACCATTCGGCTGTTTCCAAGTCAGCTCCTTAACCACTGACTGGCCTGGTTTCTGTCAGCTGCCGCTCTGTTGACATTGAGGGCTAAAAAAAGATAGCAAAATGGAAGGATGTATGCTGTTAGCCTTTTTAGGTGGTCAAAACAACATGACGTCTACAAAGAGCGCTGTGGCAGGGATGCATTGCCAAAGCCCTTGACTTGGTGTTCTCTCCCTCAGTTCACAGTTCACATATAGTTTAGTGGTTTAGAATGGCTCTCATCAGGATTTGCTAACCCCCGCAGAGAGATGGGCTTGAACTCCAAGCAGAGCTATGGTCTCCCAAATCAGCAGGCCCAGTGGAGGGCACAGCAATCCAAATGTGATCATGGCGGGGCCCTCCCGTCTCATTACCAATCTCCATTTCAAAACAGCCTTCAAATGGAAACTAATGCATTAGCTCTCGCTGGGGGAAAAGTCCAGGGAGCCACTATGTAGCGGCTCAAAAACGCTTTCATACATGTTTTATCAGTGGGGGAAGAGTGAGCAAGAGAGAAAAGGAGCTTGGACTGAACCATTCATTTGTTGCCCATCTTATTAGCTTGGCACTGTGTTATTAGCTGCCATTGTGCTCTATAGAAGCCCCTTAGGCCTGTTCCACTGTTCGCTGAGTCGGGGGTGAGTTCTGTGCCAAACGCTTTTTGGAGGTATTTGAGACCATGAAAATTCAATCCCAAACCCTAAGCATTGAGGTTTCCCACAGATAAATGAAGAGGATTAGTGGAACAATAAAACAATGTCTTACCTCAGATACCACCGTATCCTATTAATTCGGATTACAGTGTAGAAATGTGTAAAAAATAAACACAATCTTCTGTCACATGAAGCCCTGTCATACTAACAATATTCCATCAAATAGTAAATGTGTTTCAAATTATGGACAAGTAAATATAGAAAATCATGAACAAAAAATAAAATAAAAAAAAGCTTGGACATGTGAAGAATTGCTCTGGAAAAGAGCTGACAATTGCAGATGCTGTAATAACCCACCTTGGGTTGGATATGCTAGGCAATGTGTCAATTGATTCCCATCTGATGATGGACTGTGTGCTGAAATAAATTGACCTTGCCAGACGATGAGTGAAATTGATGGAGCTTTTCATCTCCGGAGGGCCGTTCTATACTAAGCCATAAAATGGATAGAGCACAGGACAGAGTGATTGAGTTGAAGGGAAATGTAAGGTGTGTGTTTTTCTCCAACAAAGCTTGCTGGTAAATAATAGTTGTAGGAAAAATCACTATGCAGTAACAAGTACATGGGTTAAGTACCTGTTGTTGACTAGATGATTAGGACTAAAAGCACAAAGCGCTAAAGTGAAGCTGGCTACTGACAGATGCTACCCATCGTTGTAATATGTGGCTCAATTACTGAGAGTCCAAATTGAAAGTGATAGTGATTTAAGTCTTCCCAATACACCAACCCCATTCTGGCAAACAGTCTTTTCAAGGAGCCCTTTTAAAAAAACCCGGCTGGAGAGTGTGAGACACAGGAGCGCCATTGATTTTCAATAACATCCCCTAATGACCTGGCCACGGTTTGATCCACGCTGTCATTATGGGCTAATATCATGGGACAGGATTGGTGGGTCTCACGGCACATAGCCGCAAGATGAGTAGTAGGGGCATTATCAGGATGAATTGGCTGTCTCTGGACAGGCGGCAAGCACAGCCGAGGTCTTGTCAATAACAGGATGGGGCGCCTCAGGGCTCCCTCTGTGGCCCACTCCAGAGTGCCTTCCGGCCTCATTAGAAAAGCAGATGAGTGGTGTGCATGAAGAGAGAAGGCGTATGAGAAGACAGAGCAGCCTCTCCTCTACTATCCGATAGCTTGCCTCCCAGGCCATGCTCTTCTTAATGAGTCCAGACCACGGGTCAATATGCCGCTGGGCTGCCAGTCAATACCGGTTACCTGCAACACAAACACTCAAAACCTGCTTTCATACAAAATCAATGTCCTATTAGTCCCTCCCTGTATTGCCTTGGCCTAATCTCATCGATCCCCCCTGAAGAGCTCTGCAGTCCATGTATGACAGATTACGGTCAAATGATGTGATGGCTTGGGCTACTCTGCCAGCCAAGACTGTAGCTTTTATGATTTCAAAGTAATAGCTTGATATCAGATAAGCATATAGTCTAAATGCTGAAGACTGGGGTACAAGGATTTATTGGCAAACCTATCAACCTCACTTCAGCATCCCACTCAGTAGGTTTGGCTTACAGTCAAATTTTGTAGTTGTAGCAACAATTGACAGTGAGAACCAGGATTAAAGACAAGCAGCAAATCTATGACATTAGGTCCAAACTTTATTCCATACATTTTAAACCATGAATGTTCATTTTAATTTTTTTTGCACGCCTAAAACTCTACTTGTTTTGTATACAAGAGTCTAAGAAAAACAACTGCACAACACCACAAGGTTGACAGAGAAAGTCCTTTTACTGCCCACTAAAAAGTGTCCTTCTTATCTGTCTGGGGCTGGTCCAGTTTGCGACTTGGAAGTCTTTTAATAATCCCTCCATTAATTCATTGGTAAATATAAACATGTGTCAGTCCAAGTTTCTCTCAGTATCACCAGTATCGTCTGCTCCCTCAAGGTGATCGCTTCATTGGGGTGCTGTGTGCTGCTTTGCATAGATTGCAGATGATCCTTCTGGGCCCCCTTACAACACCCTCCTGTTATATTTCCCATCCATTGGCCAGGCTTGTTCGTTGCCATGGTACAGGGAAGTGATTCCCCATATTTTCATTAAATTTTGTTTTTCTAGAAATAGTTAAAAAGCCTAATAAATTTACACAGTCATTTTGCAGTGAAGGAATATCAACAAGTTATTTACATCAGTATTCTTTACAGAGACAGAACCAATACCTCATAATATATATTTATCTGCATATCTCAAAGGCAAAACAATTGAACAAATCGATAATGTAAAATTGTACATTGTCATCATTGAGGATATCCCGGTACCATGAGGTTAAATTACTGAAAGTTGAAACCAAAATCCAGTCTTTACAGTGGGTCATAATGAATATGTCTCACAATCAACTGGGATAAATATTTTAAAAGGCATGACTAATGCACAAAATACATAAAATTCATAGAAATGATATCTATACATGGAACAAGGATAGGAAATGTACAAACACATTTCAGGACCTCTCTTTTTGCACAAAGCTGAAAAAAGTATTGATTAATATATTAATAATTATCAAATATTTAAGTCGGATTTAAACATACACATATTTGTGTTCTCTTTACCGACATTATTCAGCCTCCAGTCCACTAAAAATAAAGTCATGGCATGTGCTTAATCAGCCTCGCACACCTTTACTTTGTACAATCATACCCATTTCCCTTAGGGAGTTTTGCTCTTCTCTGGTGAAGAGCAGTGCATTTTGTTCACAAGAAGATTTCAGATTAGGGGAGTGGGGCTTGTGAGTGCATCTAGAAAGACTTTGTGCACTTTTATAAGAAGCTACCGAGCCTCTACCTCTTTGGGGTTGCGAGATGGGGAGTAGTCCCTTGGGTCCTGTGTGGTAGTGAGGGGCGTAGTCCTCCTGGGTGAGGCTGACCTGGCACTACCAGCTGGCACAAGGGGTGGGGGTGCACTGAGTGCGGCAGTAGGGGGTGTTCTGTTCAGAGGTCCATTGTGTCCAGTGGAGGGGCTGAGTCTGGGGTAGGGCATGCCACCTAAGTGGGGCATAAAGGGAGGCATGTGGGGTAGATGGCCCTCCATAGGGGACTGGTGCAGCTGATGGAGACGTGCTCTGTCCAGTTCCTCCCTCAGGTGGAGGCGCTCTCGTTCCTCTGCTTGCTGTCTCATCCTCTCATGCTCCCTTCGCACCTCCAACAGGTGCTCGTGGTGAGAGTAGTCATGAGCCTCTCTCTCACGATAGGCTCGCTCGTGGTCATACACACTGGGGAAGCGATGTCCTTGCTCTGCCCTGAGCTGGAAATCCATGCGCCGCTGCAGGTCCAGGCTACGGTAGGCCTCTCTGAGGGGGTCCCAAGGGAAAGCCGGGTGGGGCAGCCGCTCCCTTCCTGCCAGAGGGCTCACTCCCATAAAAGGAGCCATGCGAGCTCGGTCTAGCACATTGAGGCTGCCCATCTGCGGCATGGCACTCATGGAAAGAGGCAGAGAGTGTGCCATGGGGACACCATGAAGGCCAGGTGCTGGGATGTCACTGCTACGCGGTGATGGAAGAGGGGGCTGCTGAGACAAAGGTGGGTGATGGTGGTGTGGGTTTACAGGTTGGTTGATAGGAATAGGAAGAGCTTGGGTTGGTGGTTGAGGGGCTGGCTCGGAACTCACCACCATGACCTCTTGCTCTTCCTTCCTCTCCTCCTTAATCTTCATGTCATTTTTTACCTTGTGAAGGAGCTCTGCAGGTGAGGGCTCTTTTCTCTCACTGTCCTTGAGAGTAGGTGGGGGCCCACCTGTCATCTTCATGCTCTGCTCATTGATCAGTACCTTGGAGTATGGAGAAGGAGAACGTTGAGCAGGTTTGATGGAGTCTTCTGAGGGTCTCCTTTCTAGCATCTCCTTGCCAGGCGAGCGGCTCTCCTTCACCTTTACGTCAGCCAGCATGGAGGATTCTCTGTGGCGCTCCAACAGCTCCTTCTCTGTTTCACGAACCCGGTCTACACTGCCACTGTGATGCCGACCTGAATCACTGGAGTTCTGGCTGTTTGTGCGAATCAGGCTGCTGATCTGGTGGCTGACTGGTGCAGAGGCCGGGGACGAACGGTTGGAGTGTCTGTTACGATCTGCAGAATCCCTGTAAATAGATAATGAAATAGTTTTGATAGCACTAGTTAAAATTAGAATCATGTGGGTTCTTATTAAGCATGGCTAAACCTTGATTGAATTTCCATAATGTAATCTGAGTTACAATTCAATAGCTTCTCTCTTCCAAATCAGAGCTGCTTGATTTGTGCCCGTTTCCTTGTTGTTGATCATGTTATTTGTACACTTATGCAAACTGTTTTGTTATGTGTAAGAAAATATTCATGATTTCTGTCCTTTAAATTAGCTGTTTCT
>JAUBNQ010000028.1:4895560-4919495 GCA_032353495.1 Ctenopoma kingsleyae
CACACACACACACACACACACACACACACACACACACACACACACACACACACACACACACACACATTTTTCATCCCAACCAAAAACTGCAACACTGTGTAGCTGGTCAAATAAATTAGTTGCTTTTAGTGTTTGTTGAGAAAACCTACAGACGTTTGACGCATGTGGCTTAGTGCTACTGGCATTCAATATATTATACATCTAATCATACCACTTCCATGCAAAATCTACACATTATGTCTTTCATTGGTTGTCTTTTGTGTACTTTCAGTTCTTGTTTCAGATGTATACAAGGTTTGATCATTTCTTTTGTGACTGCTGTGAAATCTCTGCCTGTCTGTAGATTGTGGGTTAAGGGTAGGGATATGGGGCTGACCTTGGGCTGGAAGGCTCCTTGCAGTGAGCTGAAGGGTCCTGAGTGTGGAAGCAGCGGGGGCATGCCTGGCATGGTGGGGGGATAGGAGGGGAAGAACTGGGGAGAAAAGAGGAGGATGGGAGACCCAAAAAGACACAAAACAAAATCATACAGAGAAACATACAGGACTCAAGCATATGTACACACAAAACCAAAGCCACAATAAATGGCAACATTCAAATATGTTAAATATTTGATTTGCCAAATGCAAATAATACATTTAAATTCAAATGAGAGAGAAACTCACGTTTGAATGTCTGATGAATGGATTGTCCAGTTTGGGAGTGTATTTGTCGAACTGCAAGAGATAAGAGAGAAAGGAATTAGGAAAAAAAAAGATCCACAGAATGATCTAATTTACCTTCATGCAAAAGCCTTGTTTAACAATAACATCTCATTATCACAAAAAACACATGATCAACATCTGTAACTATTAATAAATAGGGCTTTGATCTGGAATAATACACCCTGGAGTAAAGCAGCTGGCTTGCACCGGTCACGGTTTTACTTAAACTGCATGGTCAGATAGGCAGTTAAATTACTAACAATACAACCGCTTCAGCAGACTGCCAAGATGAAGACAGGCTGCATGATTTTCCAATTGAGCATACAGAGGTTGGGTGTGGAGGCCCAGCTTCAGACCATTTTAAACCAGACCAGTTGTTTCTATTCACTGGAAAATTTGCAGAAATGTGAATCTAATTGTTTTTGACTGCTATGGCTTTTCTTCGTTAACAACAAGCCACGATGGTATAGACTGGAGGGGGCACATGGAGACATAAAGGCTTGTTTTGGGTGTTAGAAAACCAAACCACAAGAGATTTAGTCAGGAAAACAGGCCAACTCTCTGTGCATAAAATCATGAAAAGAATATATGAAAGCTCTTCTGTTTCCGTGAGCAGTCTGTGTTTTATGAACTGAACTGAGTAGATTTGCATTTGCAATAGTTTAGGAGCTAATTTAAAACACATCAGCATCAAACTAATATAACATTGAAATACCGAATTGATGTGAGTAAACCTATTCTGTGACAGAGCTTGTGCTTACTAGATTAATCTCATATCAAACTGCCCTAGAAAAACTGTGCATTATTTTTATTATCAAAAAAAAAAGAGTCTCTAATCATGTCCTGAACACATAAGACTCAAGTCAGTAAGCTGAGAAGTAGAGGAGGGAGAGAGAGAACAGAGAATGTTGCCCCATGTATGAATGGGGACTTTGTGTTTCTATTTGCAACCCAGTACTGGCTCTCTATTTTGAAACAAGCTAATTACAAGTGACAGTAACTTATTCCTATTCCGCGAATACACAAACCATTTGCAGGTACTTTTTGCGAGTGTTTTCACAAACCTCTCTTAGCTGGCACAGACGTTTTGGGTTTACATAAAACAGGAAAATGAGAGGGTATGAATCAGTGTTTCTGTGTGCGCGTGTGCTGCAACACGGGTGGTTGAGAGGGGTGGGGGGACTTGGGGTGGGGTAGGGTTTGGGTCAGGGGCCCTTTGGTGAAGCAGGGCCATTCACATCTGCGCACAAAATGGCAGAAGCGGCAGCGATGGTGCTGGCTGCCCTGTTTGTGGGCGATAATGGACCCAAATCAAAGACAGACAGCCTATTGAGAGGAAACGCAGAGCCAGCTTCCGAGCTCATTAAACAGCTACTCTGCATCTCTGAAGGCACGGCCTGTTTAATGTCTGACACTAAGAGAGGGATTTTGGCCTCTTCACGGCCTTGTAAAAAAGAAAAAGAAAAAACTAAAATTCTTTGCCCTTGTAATTTATGGTGCCTGTCACAGTTTTATAGTAAACAGCTTTGGCTAATTAAAGCTTAATATTTCATCTTATAACAATTAAGGATATTCCTTGTCCAAAGACATGGCAGGGGCAAGGGGGTGGGGTACGAAAGACACTCAGTGCTGCCATTTGGCAAGCCAGCTGCTTAGGGCGTTGAACAATAAACAAATATAGTGGCTTCATAATTTCATTAATTACAGCCATTAGCCAAGGGCTGTTACATAGCTGAAATGACATGGGGCGTCTAGAGAGCGGGACAAAATATAAAAGACAGAGAGAGAGAACAAGGTGGAAAGAGAGAGAGATGATGAGACAATTGGACCATACTTGGTTCGCCTTTTCATCAAAACACAGTAAAAACAACCACATCATCATCGTTACTCCTGCCTCTCTATACACGAAGGAGAAGAAAAAAAAAGGCTTTGTTACTAACCGTAGGAAGGGAGGGAAAAACGCAACATACTTTCAATTAAAAGGAAAAAAAACAGCAGCAAGACATTAATGGTAGTCTCAAATCCCATCATAATACAACAAGGGATAGAGGGGCATGTACATAATGCCAGCATTAGTGTGATGGGGAAAAATCACCTCTTTCATCTTCAAAGAGACAAACGTGTACTGTATATAATTCCTACCAGGAAATGAACAAAAGACCGGGTAAAGGCATGCATGTTGGCTGAAGAACGGACTAACAGTCTCTATACTTATCTGAGACTGTGTCATAAATACCAGAGCTTTGATTTCGAATGCACAGGATGGGGATAATCTTGGAGCAGGCCCTTAATGGGACCACGGGCTCTTAATCAGAGGTCACGACATGATGGATTAGATCTATTAGACTAATGCCAAAAAGCTACAAATGGGGCCCCTGTCTCAATCGACTGTCACACATTGCTGTACATTTCAAATGATAGATGAATAGTCATAACCTTTTTTTCCCCCTATGTACTAATCTGAGAGCTGCCCGTGTTTGACCCCCTCCCCGCCCACCCCAACACCCACCCTCTCCCAACATGATGGCAGTCAAAGCACGGAAGCAATTAGAAACATTATCAAAGCAGTTCTGCAGTGATGTAATCCTGCCTTCATCTACAATGAAGTCATCTGACCAAATGCTAGGCTTTGAATTTGTAACTGGCAAGCATGGTTGTCGCTGAGGAAGACAAGGAACTTGCACACAAATATACAAGTGTGCAGGAATGCATTCTCGCACACACTCACACACAAACACACGACCAGTCTATTTGACGTCGTCCTTGTTGCTCATTGTGAACAGGCAAATAAAAACATTAAAAACCATTTAAAACACATCCATATGCAAACAATTGAAAAGCCTGCCTTCAGGCAATTCCCCCTTTTTGATCCTCAGCAAACATGGAACAGCAAAATCAATGTTGAAGTTAAGAAAAGGAAGAATAATTTACATGAAATGTGGTAACGTTCACTGGTTTGGCAGACAAGGCATGTGTCAGATAATGAGCTCAATGAAAAGTAAGGAAATATTGTGGAGTACATATAAACTATGTAGCCCATTACTATAGATTTCCATTATGGAGGAAGACATTGCAGAGCATTAATGTAAATATGTGTTTAGTTGGTTCTAAGTTTGATCAACCCGAACAGCAACTAGCACATGTCTGGATGAATTAATAGGTGTGCTTGCGTGTGTGTTTGTTGTACGTAGAGGAAGGTGACAGCCAGTGGGCCTCATCTGCACAGCATTTGTCCTGATTACAATGGAACAGATGTGATGCTTCCAGCTTCTCGTCACTTCTCAGACTTTAGTAGCAGGGAAGTGTGCAGAAATCAAATAGCAAAATTCAAATGGAATCAGTGTCATATTTTTTCAAGGGACTGGATCCTACAGCTACGGGACATGAATTTTGGGGTAAAGAAAAAAGGGAGGGAATTGATTGAAGAAGAAATTGGGAGGGGTGACAGGTGGGTGGGTGGTAAGTTGTGGGAGCTTTATTTATTTTACTTATCCTCACATTTCTGGCTTGGGTACGCACCATGGGGGGTGCGGTGGGCGGGGTGAGGATGGCGGCCGGGGGCAGACTGGCAGGGAAGGGCGTGAAGGTGTGCTGGTGGGTGTGTTGGTGCTGGTGCATGTGCTGGTGTTGGTGAAACTCGGCCCTCAGGAGTGACACGGGGGCCAGCGGTGAGGCGGACGGCCCCCTGCCCCGCTCTGAACTCTGAACCAGGAAACGGTTGTTCAGCTCCTGCCTCAGGAGGTCATGCTCTGCAAGAAAGGAGAGCGAGGAAAACCAAAGAAAAAAAAAAAAAAAAGATAAAGAAAAAAAGGGGGGTCGGGGAGAGGTGGGTGGGGGGGACACAAGAAAAAAAAAAGGCACGAGCGCCCAGTCAGTCTTCACAACAAGGGTAGAAGAAGAAAGAAAATAGTCACCTGGCATTCTCTGTTTCTCCAGCTCATGCTGTGAGGGTTTTCTACGTGGGGACTCATTGGTGGTGGTAAGAGAGTTGCCTGTGACAATGTGCCAATCAGAATCCCCGAATGAGGCTGGCAATACATGATTGGTTGGTTGAATGATATCAACAGGCTGGTATCTAAAGACAAGAGAGAACCAAGAGTCATCCCAGCAGAAAACACACACACTCTTGCCCTCTATTAGAATGTCTTTGCACAACTGGCATATTTATTACATATTTTTGGAGACACCCATCATTGCTGGAGACATTTGTTTCCCTTTACTGCAGCATGAAATTGCTTGTTTTGATGAAATCGTTGAACATATTATCAAATTGTTACAAATCACACATTGTTGGCACAAGAAAACATAGCTCTGGTTGTTGAGGTTGCATCAGATTGCTGGCTGAGTGAGCTATTTTTCAGCATGTGACTTTTAAAATGCTGCTTTCAGTACGCTCAAGAACTCTCCAGCTGTGATGACTGTCCTGTTGTTAGCTGACATTTTCTACTGACCTCATCACCCTTTTAAACTTTCTAAGGTACTATAAATACAGTACATCTTAGAAATTGATATATGATGTTCTCCACCAGTGAAAATATGGCCTGGCCAATGACTGGGGAGAAGCAGCTTTTTCACATTTAAACAGATTTATTTCCATTATGTGCTGTAAGTGGGAGATTTTTTTGTGGGTGCCTTTGAAATTTTTGGAAATGTATCAAATTATTGATGGGCTGTTGGAGATATCTGTAGCTACTGCACTAACTGAGCTGCATTCCCAATATTTTTGGCCAGAACTGTCTTACTACTCGCTTTGGTAACACACACTGTTCTGCACTGCATACAGTGATTTTGAGATTGAAATAAAATTATCATTTATTTAAAAAATAGTATCTGGAAAGAATATTAAATGCAACTATTTAATGAAAAGACATGCTGGATTTTTATACTGTAAAAATGTAAATGTAATGAACGTGCACTTACCAGATGGGAAATCACATATGAACACCTGACTAGTTTCAACACCATATCACTAGTATTTTGTGATATTAAGTGTAGATCATCAACCAATTGCTGTAACATGAATATGGTAAAGCTGTGCAGACAATTCTAGTACAACTGAACATAAAATACACTGTGGAAGATAAAAAAGCCACGTCACTATACAAGCTGTTTATACTGGTACATGTCAGTATTCATAGACGCAGCTAAATGTGTTTAAAAAAAGCTCTTGATCTTTCAAAAAATGGTTTGAAAAAGTGTTTGATAAGGACACTTCTAAAAAGGAAATGCCAGAAAGGAGTGCAATAAACACAACCTCTGTTTGCAGCAATTTATTTAGTCAAGAATGTGTTAAAAAAATGACTAATCAAATCAAAAAGAACTATCATTAAATGTTAGTGTTGTTTTTTTTAAAGCTACTAAATACCAAGTACCCTAGGAGTTAGTGCCTGTTCTGAAGGCTGCCACAGGTTATGCTTCTTTGTATTAGCAGTCATCCCAGTCTGAGTGCTAACCAGTTGTTTCTCTAAAAAAATAATTAACTGGGCATGTTAGGAAAATCCAAAAGATACCTGAAAGCACTGACCATGACCAGTATTTCCATAATACTCAAAGAGACTATCTGTATAAAAAATTATTCAGTTTGCTGCACAGTAAAAAAGATTTTCCACACATGACCCAAGTCTTGATTCCAAGAGTGTTGGATGATTAAAAAACATACCATCACAAGAAGCTTCCTAAAAAATGTCTGGGTCATTCATTGGCGATCAGAAGAGAACAAAAGATGACCTTTGTGATCTGAGTGGATGCTAACAGAAACTGGAGCTACTCTGAAGCTACCATTCAGCATGTGAGGTGCGCGGCTTTACCTGGATAGGGGGTGCCGGCTGGGTGCCCAGGCACCACTAAACTGTTGGTCGGTAAGGTCGGTGGTGGAGGCAGTGTGGCTGGGGTTGCAAACATGGCCGGATGGCGATGGGCTGGGCTCCGTAGGGAGGAATAGTGCGAAGTAGAGAGGTTGGCTATGGACAGAGGCAATGCGGGGGCTGAGGATGGGAGCCCGCTGAGGTGGTGGTGAGGGGACGGGGGCAAGTGTTGTTTGGGAAGACTCACTGGACTGCTGCTGTGGCTGAAGATTTAATGGAAGACAAAATTCACACTAAATTAATAATAAAGTTAACACATAGCCTGTTGTGGATGTATTCATTTGTTCAGTCATGAGATGTGGGGGAAGTACTACTACCCTGTACAACATGTTTACATGTAATATCTTTGTGTACATGTTGCTTTATTGCTTGCTCCATGTTAGTTTTAATGATAAAATATTGGACACTTTGCTTTGACAACATAAGAAGGATTTTTTTAATAAAGTGTCATATATTTTGAAAAAACAAGAGGGCAGAACCAGAAAATGAGGTGAAACAGGAAGTAGTTGAATACGGTGTACTATGTACAGTAACAGAGTGTTCAATGAAAAACAGTAAATCTGACAGCTGGGTATTGCAAAGCTGCATGGCAGAAAATCAATATCTGCATGACAACAGCCAATACTGTGTGGAATACTGAATTGTACAGTGTATTGTCGCACTAAAATATGTTATATTAATTTGGAAATTGCTGCAGTTTCTTTATTGCTGTCTCCACTAGACTGACAGGACTACATTAAAGGAAAGTGTCATGTCTTCAATGTGACACCTTGATGTGGTGCAAAGGGTGAAACACTGAAAGTGAAGACAGCTCAGAGGATACTGAATTTCTCCTTTCTTGTTGTTAGTCACCAGAGGAAACCTCAAGTGGCCTTACACAGACATAGTTCATCTGGACAACTGACGCTGAGGAGCTGCTCAATATATCACTGATCAGTGTGTCACAGTTACAGTGTGTACATGAGTGTTTTTAATTAAGCACAAATGCCTCCTCTCTTGTTGACGTGATGGTAGCAACCTACCTGATGTCGTGGAGGCTGCTGCACTGCAGAGGGTGATGCACCTGGTGGCTGATTACTGGCCGTGTGTGGTGCTTTGGAGGTGGAAGAATACAGGGTTCCTGGTGAGAGTGTGGGTGAGGAGGGTGGGACTGGGGGTGGGGTGGTGCCCTCAACAGGGGAGGGGTAGGGATAGGGGGTGGAGGTTGCTGCTCCTTTTTGACACTGAGAGGAGGTGGGGTTGGGAGTCGCAACCTAGGAGGCTCTGGGGGTGCTGCCGCTGCAGCAGGGGCAGGGGAGCCCGTAGGTGCCGAAGCCGGGGTGGGGCTGGGCACTGGGGGCGCGAAGGGCACCTCACTGTTGCTTTGCTCCTGGCTGCGCTGGAGCCCCGATACTTTGGCTGAGCTACAAGTCTTGGACTCAGGACTCTCATTCGTTGGCACACCTGAAAAGAAAAAAAGTGAAACGTAAGTAGAAAGTTCATCTAACTAAAAACACCCCATGACTTCTTCAGATAGCGATAGAAAGGTAGATGTTTGCCACTGTGTGCATTCAGAAGAATGTGCATAATCAACCACAGTTGTGTTTCCTCCTTTATAATGCTCTTCCAGTGTCTTCTGCCCAAGGTTTCTCTTGTTTCCCTCTCCCTAGGTTCCATTAAGTGTTTAATCAGGTCATTTTCATGCTTGACTATAATCAGATGATCCAATTTCTTCCTGCGATCCAGTCAGTATGAATAAATCACAGCTAATTAAAGTTAAATGTCGACCCCTATTCAGGGCTTTGCTGAGCACACAATCTGGCATGAAATAATTATGTTTCAATTGTGCTGTGAAGAGAGATCGTGGCCCCTTATCTTGGCCTCTCTGTCACTGCGCCTTTCTATCCTCCTTCCCTGATCTTTCAGGGGATTTGGGAAACCACAGCAAAGCACTCTGAACTCTGTCACTTTGTCTTTACCATTCATCAGGGGTCTTTTCAGCAGACAAGAAGCTTTTATAATCAGCATTCCACCGAACAACAATTTTTCATACTTAGGCTGTTGCAATTTAATGACTGTAATTATATGCTGAAAATGAAAGTGGCAGAAAATGCAGCATCTCAAAACCTTTCACACACAAAGAATCTCAAAGCACTTATTAATCTTAATGAAAAAGAAAATATGTTTGGTGATCTTCTATGTTTCACAGAGTTATAAGAAAAGAAAAATGGGACACAGAGTTTGTGGAGATGGTAGTGTAACAGAAAAAACACTACCAAAGCGACTGAACTAATGAAAGACACTAGCTGCAGAAATTTATTTAAGAACAGAAACAACACGTGCATTAAAAAAAAAAAATCAGAGAAAGAAAGTGTTCATACACAGATAGAGACAGAAGAGAGAAGACAGCCCAGTGGAGATGAGGCTCTCTAAGCGGCTCTAATCTACAGCTAAGATGCAGCAGTACTTCAGTCAGAAGGCTTACTAGCGCTTCAATTAAAAAAGCTCCACCGGCACTCTCGACGGTAACAAAAAATGAGAATGAGAGCCGGGAGCTGCTGTCAAACCAGTGAGAACTCGACATGCAGCCCATTAATGGAATATGCAGTCCTTATTAACAGCCTGTTTAATCTTTCAAGGATCCTAACACCCATAAAAAGAACAATAAAAAGGCAAGGTAAGGCTTTTATTTTTTTATTTGTTGAGCTCCCCCTGCCTGCTCCTTGCATTTTATGGGAGAACTGGGGCTGGCTAAGGTGTCACCATTTTCAAATGAATTCCGGGGTCTGGGCGTATATAGACCTCCAGATTTATAGGGGTCTGGGATTTGGATTAAACTGTCAGACTCTCGTTCCTGCAAGCGAAAAGAGGAAGACTGAAGGCAAAGACAGAAAGACAGGCACAGACAGACAAACAGAGGCGAAGAAGCAAATATCCACAGTCGAAATGTCGCCGTCGGGTGATGTTGCCGTGGCAACCTGCTCTCCCAGACACAATGCAAGGCGAGTGATACTGAAGGAAGTCTCACTATAACCAATAGGAGATAGAGACGGTGTTCTAATACTAATGGTGGGAAGCCAGGGCCACAGCGAGCTCCGGGTTATCTTAATGATGATTCTAATGGGCTTTAATGGAGGCAGGGAGGTATCAGCTCAGACCGACTCATCCCTCATTAAAATTAGTCACACACAGACACACACATGCATGAGTACACACAACAGAAAATGGCTACACAAAAAAAAAGTTTTCTGTGTGAGTGTAGCCACAAAGCGAGAAAAAACATGCAAAAAATTGATGGAGAAAGCAAAAGTGTATATAATTCCAATTACGTATTTGCTTCATAACTAATGGCAACATACTAGAGTGAATTTGTAATATGTAAGTATACATACAGTGTTAATGTGCGTAAGCTTTTTAAACTGCTGGTAGAATATAATCTTACTGCGTATACTCTTACCTAATACCTACTGGTTGACTTTTTCACTATACTTCAGTGTGTTTTAGTAGCAGCCATTTTGAGAGTAAACTAACACTCAGTGATAACAGAACGACAGGAATATCTCTCTGACACATGTCACCTAAGGGCTATATGTAGCAAAAATCACTGCTGTTTTTCAGCAAACACTGTCGCCTCACTGCAAACCGCACAACTGTCAACTGGAGTTTCAAGCATTTCAACAAACTGACAAATTCTGCATTGTTTTGTTCTTCTTTTCCTCAGAACACACTTTCCCTGCAATCACATACGGAAGAAAACAGTAGGCAAGCCACAGGCAGTCATGTGAAACAAATGTCACACGAGTGTCGGTACAAAAAATGTGCTGTCCTGAAGCCCTGCCCTGCAAACCTGAGCAGATGGTGTGAGTAAGTCAGGCAGGTTGGAGGGCAGCCCGGTGGTGGAGGGTGGCAGGCCCCCCTCCCACTTCTCCTGTTAGCTGGGTTAGTGCACCAAGGGGGCAGGGACATTCCCTAGAGGGGTGTTGGCAGGTCTGCTCACCAGATGACATCTCATCCCAGTATTGATCTTTTTTTATAGTTGTTCCTGTGGCCCTGCTTACTCAGGGGAATTGGGCGTTGCCCTGTGTGCACGTGCCTGGGTTTGCTGTGAAATTGGCTGGGGGTCCTTCTGTCAGGCGGACAACATGCCACTGGGATTCACTAGTGATGACTGATGTGTCCAGTGGGGAATCTGAGGTGAACACAGTGTCGCTACACAGCTGTTCCTGCCTCCGATATCCTTCACTTGTGACCCTGTCCGTCCCTGTGGAACATCTGGAGAGCTGGCACTGATCTGGTCCTATGTGGCTTTTACACAGCCAGATGGCCCAGCTTGGAATGACTTGGACCAGTCTAAAATGACTTGGCCCTGAGCTGGACAAGGATAGGCTAATTGTCATCATGCAAGAGACCTCAATAAGCATAGCTGTGAGCAAGGAGCTATGCTTGTTCTCTTGACACGCGCCATGTCAGAAACAAAGGACAGCACGACACACATTTGCTCTCATATGCTGTGAGTTCCAAAAGTGAACCCTTTAAAAAGCATTTGCTTTGAAGCCTTTTTTAACCCAGTTTATTTTAAATACACACCTGGCTATCTGCAAATAGACCTAAAGACCTCATGAATGAGATGAGGACCCTAGAGAATATTCTCATTCGGCCTCCAACGAAAACCCTCAGCAAACAAATGCTGTGCATGCAAATCAGTGTGTTACATAAATTACCTGCTCACTGCTGACACTGATACCAGTAAATACAACTGCCAGGGAAATAGAACCTGTATGCAAAAAGTCTTTTCAGATTAGATACGAGGGTATGCAAATTGTCCTGTGGAGGGGGTGGGGGGGTGCGGGCTAAGGGAAGCTTAAGGCTACTGGGTGTTCTCATTTACTAGGCAAACACTGCGGTTCACTCCCTTCATGGCTCTGCCAAAGCATAAACAGTCAGGGCACTGATAAAATAAGGACATGAACAGACAGATATTTAAATAAAGCGGCATATCTGCTAAAAGACGTTGGAGGATGCAGAAGGTATGTGAGAATGAACGCCGCCTTGATCCGTCTCCCGCTGGCTCTGGTTGACAGAATATTCTGCTGCTCGTGACGGTTGAACTCACAATGATTTGGTTTTTGTACCTCTCTAGACAAGCAATCTGCACAGAGCCAAGGCTTAGCTCACGAGTGAGTGACTGTGGAAGATGGCTATAACAGATACTGGCAGAAGGCAGGAAACCGCAGTCTTGCCAATCAACACTTCATTGCTGTGAGGTATTCACTCATAAAAAAAAAAAAGGCGGGGTGATTTCAACAAATGATTTTGTATGAGAGGAACAGAAGGACTGAGCAATGTTGAATCATTGTGCTAATAATAAAATCATGGGAGAAATTTGCATGTCTTACTTTCCCTCACACTATTTAATCTGCCTCAAGCATCTCCAAGCTGGTAACGAGGGGAGCCAAGGCGACGTTTCTGCAAATCACTCAGAAATGTTAATGGGGGAGTGGACGAGGAGAAAACTGGCCAAGATAGCTAGGGAGTGGGGACAGCTGGCACGTTTCAATTATTTCTCTCTGTTTCTTTGATGCAGCTGACAAAAGGAGTAGACGGCAGCAGAACGGGGAGGGGTGTTAAGCTGTAATACGTTTACAGTCAAAGCCCAGGCATAAATCAAGAACCTAATGTTCATTTCTGAGAGCTGGCAGCTCAAGCTACAAGATGAATCAGTTTTTCCTGTGAATATTGGACCCCAATTCAAACTCCAGTCAAATGGTGCAGGACACATATGCCATTCACCTCTCATGGCACATATGCCAATGTTGTGGATGCGAGGCCAATGGTGGGGAGAACATCTTCAAAACAGAAAGAAAAGACAAAGGTCTTGATTTGACTGGCTATATCCTTTTGTCATACAGTCTGTGGTTCTGTGGTGCTCCAAAAGCAATGGTAAACCTTCAGTAACTGCCGACTGCAACGTGCAGAGACACAGTATACCTCCATACTTCCATACTCATACTTCCCTGTTCCATCCTGATCCACCTCAAGTGCACATCCCCCTGCTGAGCTGTTTCTAGCAGAGCTCATGTGCTCTGGGGCAGTCAGTCTCCGCTTCTTATGAACACAGTCAGGTCGTTTAAGGTCAGTGCCACTGGTCTGTCCTAAATAAAAGAGCAAACATCTTGGAACTTTCAACAAAAAACCTCAAGTCTAATGGCTCCTCTGACATGGCCCACCCTGCCAGCCTGGAATTTGACCCCTTTCGCTGTCACTGACCCATCACCGACCTTGGTGACCCTTCTTACCCGGAGGCCACTGTGGACAGACAGCCAACGGGCAGGGAGAGGGAGGGTTGATCTGAACTTTAACGATTAATTGTGTGTTGAAAAGAAGGGGAGCCTTCAGGAGTTATTTGTGCAATGCTGCGAGCACTAGCCTTATCATTTCATTAATTAGCATGACACGCCTGCCTGATGGACTTGAACGCCGCAGCAGCAGCTGTCTCAATTGATTACGGCAGTGGACGTGGTGCTGCAATTATCGAGGTGACTGGAGACAACGCCTGCCACTTCTAATAAAGTATTCCTGCTGCCCACATGACGGCACAGCAGTGGAAGGACAGTGGCTGCCTCCCTGTGTTTCCAATACCTTTAAGACCTTTTCAGAGTCTCTCCATGGGCCACTGTGGAGCTCAACACAGGCTGTAGCATGTGAGCAGCATGCCAGCTTTACTTAAACTCACATAACGCCAGTATCACTTTGGTGCCCCACAGGAAAGCATCCTCTACCTAGCCCACCAGCTGGCTGGAAATCCGCTGAGAATGGAATTCAAGTCTAAGCAGAAATCGAGGGAGCAAGTGCTCAGCAACGTAAACAGAGACACAGCTTTCCAGCCTCATTTCATGTATGAACATGATTGAAGCCCACATACCTCTAAGTGGATATAATATTATCTTTCAGTGCCGTACTGATTACTTCTCAATGGAAGGGAAATGGCTGGGTGAAAATCCTTCAACAAATCCTAAGTGGCATGACAGTGGGCTGAAAGAGCCTGCATGTTTTTCTTTTCCTCCTCCTCCATCTCCATTTTCACTCCCCACTCTGAAAGCAAAGCAACAATTGGAAGCTGACAGCTCTGAACCGTGCACCATACCTCATTCACTGTTTAGACATATGCAGCCATTGCAACATAATACCATGAAAGGGGTAGGACAAACATCTTTGTCGACATATCATATTTCCTCAGTGTTTTGCAGATACAGGGGTTTATCGGAATGAGTATCAAAAGCTGTGGTTTTGACAAGGACGTTGCCTGAGCTACTCACCTGCTTCATGCAAATACAGAAGCCATTTTCATAATGTCATATAATATCCTCTGACAGCAAAGAATGCTGAGGCAGCTAGCTTTTCCAAGTACTGGTATTCTATAGGTAGCAACTGCTGAAAACAAATATCTCTTTATCAACAAGTGTCAGAGAGGTACACCATCAATCAACCACCATGTTTCCTTTTCTTGTCAAGTTTACATGTTGAGACATCCTGTTATTACAGACCTTGATCAGTGTACTGCCACTTACTCTTACTGCCAGAGGGATTTCATTGCACAGGACAGAACAAATAATAAAGTAAAAACATTCGGCATCACCAATTTGTAACCATAAGATCAGCAAACAGCTTCAGAAAAAATACTGTTCCTAGTTTAACTTTCCAAATGCCAACCAAAAGCACATTTTGTGGATGTCTCAACTAATAAAAATGCCCATCACAATTTCAGATTTCAAGAAGACACATTTCCAATTACAATGATGTCCTTGAACTATAGTTCAAAACCCAAAGATATATTATTTTCACTGGTGTAAAACAAAATATTGTTTGACATTTTTTCTCTATTGTGAAATCTATTTGAATTTATTATTTCCCATTATACTATATACTGTATATATGTAGTATCCAGAATAAGACATTTCTGTCTCTGGAAGGATGGATGCCACAAGCAAAGATCTTAGCGTGGACTATTTGTCTAAAGATAGCACCCCAGTGTGCATTAAAGTGCTTTGGCTTAGGTTTCACATATCTGGAGGCCCCCAGGGAAACACACTGTCCGGTATAGACCCACTGATGTAATCAATGCCTCTTCTATAGGAGGATCCTGCTGCTGATCTGCTCCTAGGGTGCTGCTGGGTAATTAGGCTTACAGATGGAGACCCAGCATCTGTTGAAGACTAAAGTAGAGCTGCCATTTTCCCCTGATAATGGCTACATGCCAAAAGAGCTGCATTCTCATGAGCCATACGCCTTTTCTCTACTGCAGTTGGAGCTTGTGATACCTGAAATCTTGTGCTTGTCTGAGTTTGCTTTTATTAGAGGGTGGGGTGAAATACATGTTAAGGCTGATGACACACTTGGAGGACCAAGGTGGAGATGTTTGAAATAGCTCTCATACAGAGCTTAGTTAGACAAACACAAACAAAAGCCACCACAAAATCACTCCCCTACGCCTCCCAACCACCATGTTCTCCACTACCGCAGGAAAAGAGTCACAATTGGAGGGTGTATCAGGTTCACAAACATTTGCTGTCCTTCCTTGCTCCCCATTCATCATTCTAGATTAGAGAAAGAGGGCATGACAGAGGAAGAGGGATAAAGTGACCCAGACTGGGGGAGAAAGAGGTTAGTTAATAAGGCAGGGGAGAGGGGAGAATGAGCAGAGGGCAGGGAGCTGTGTCAGGTAAACTAATGGAGACAAGGCCTGGATCCTGACCTGCTGCTAACATAAACCCTGCTGACGTCTGCTCCCGTCTCCTCTATCCACACATACATGCAGGCAGCTACACACACATAGGTGCAGGAGAGTCCATGTCTGGCCTTCTTGAGGCGTTGAGGACAAGGAACATTAACAGCCTGCACGTTTTCAGGGCCGCTATGAGCTGCCGCATTTCACTGTGGCGTTCCAAGCACGGAGAGTGAAGAATTGATTTGTTTGGAGTGTGAAGGCAGCGTGTCAGTTTGGGGAAATGTGTGAATGTGAGTATGTCTGTGAAGAGAGGGTGTGTGTGTGGGGGGGGTGCACGGTGAAACAGGAGCGAAATTGGACTCAGAAACGAGCCAAATCACTTGCGAGATGAAACAGACTACACCAGGACAAAAAAAACCCACAACAACACAAGGCCTCAGTAAAGTGTCGAGCAAGGCAAGCTGGCACAAAAGCAAAAAACAAAAACAAAACAAACACACTTTTCTTTCTGCTCGACATATTTCAGACTGCAGATGACAAAAACACTGAAAGAGTTAGAAGAATCAAAATCAAACTGCCAAGTGTGTCTGACTGTTTCATGAATCCATGTCGAAGCAGAGGCTCCACACCACATCAAACCCTGTAAATTCTCCCAAAAGCTTTTTCTCTCCCTTTAGCAGCCAGCACTTAGATTATTGTGTGCCGCTAAAAGGTAAGTGCTGGGAGTGTCACACTTGAGAGTGTGTTTTAAGCACCGTAAAGTACCAAGACCCAGATGGCCCATCCTCCCTAAAAAACATGTCCACTCTACCTCAGTTAAAGTGACACCTGCTACCAGGATTAGGTCATTTCTACGCCAACCTGGCACACTAATACAGTGTGCCGCAGCTGATAAGAAGCCCAGGGCACTTCAGCATGTGCCCCACACTTAACAGTTGATGAGTCAATACCTGTATCATTAGTGATAGCAATAGCTGTATATTGATCATTTCCAAAAACTAGAGGAGCCAAGATTTCTATGCAATTTGTCACTGTAATGCTTCAACGTGTGGTTTTTTGAGGGTCTGTCTGAGATGACAGGTGTTTGGTTGTGCTGCTACATATGTTTAAATATTACCTTTTCATGCCAACAGTGAAAAATGCTATATTTTGGAACACTGTATTGTATCAATAATAAAAAAGGCATTATACAGAAATGTAAAAAAATGATCTTAACAAAGGGCTAATATCAGCAAGAGCATATATCAGCGTAACCCTGGTCGATACTGCTCCTGGAGCTCTGTACACACTTCTTTAAGGGTCATATGGCTTTGGAACAATATCTCTTGCTTCTTCCCAAAGTAAACAGCAGTGAAATCCCAGTCCTGCTGCTCAACACAGCAGCATTAACCCAGCAGCCAGGGAGGTTGGAGCCCATGCTCTGCTGAATGGGATATTACAGTCAGTCAGAGGCCCCGTCACCAGGGCCTAGTGCAGAGAATTCACCAGTAGCCAAAAACAACAGCCAAACAGATGACCGCTTGAATATTGGAGACCACACTGTGCATGTTTTTTTTTAAACCACCTCTGAAACGGCCAAAAGGCAAAAGGCCTGTGTCTCAGCGAATTACCGCCTGTCTGTTAACAAACACTAGAACGATTAATGGTGCACAGGTCCAGTGAAATACAGGGACACAAGCCCTTTCTCAGCAGTGCATGTCGGGTTACTGCTTTCACCATGTGTTCAGATCAAGGGTAATGGCTAGGTTGTATCATAAATCTATCCAAACCAAACCCTCTGTCAGATGTACTGTACTAGTCCAAGCCTGTGGTATTACTTCTAGACAAAGTGGCTCTGATAAGCTGTTGACAGAAACATGGATGCTAATATGCTAATGCTGGAAAGGTATGGAGATCTGAAATACTGAAGAGACCACCCATCTGAAATTACTTGGATAATACTTCATGTTTCCTGGGTTCATCTCCTTTCTCCCCAGAATCCTCTCTGGCACATCCTTCTGTTGCATGGATGTCCTTGTCCGTCATGGAATCTGAAGCATTTTACATCCGTTCTGTTCCTGGCAATGGTTTTCCCATCTTTATAAGCCTGTGTGAACTGCTTCCCAAAATGTCCAATCCATTACAAGCATGTTTGTAATATCCATCTAGGCTGACGATTGTACCGTTGCCAGCAATTGTACATTATCCAAGTGTCGTGTTTGGCCACAATCGCCTACCATCTGGCTTTGTCAATGAGCGTTACAGCCTCATCTGCAAACAACACTGGCTCTGAACTGTTCAAAACAGATGAGCTTAAAATGCACATAACAGGGAACTGGGATCTTCAAACAAATGCAGGGCGGGGGAAAAACCCACCCTTGCTGGCAGAATGACTGGAGCTGGGAATAAAGGATTAAAAACAAGAAAACCTGCGAGGGATCACAGACGACATGCTTTACATTTCAGGCCTGACAGCAGTGATAAGACGCTGGTCATGTATTCTTACAAGTAAACAATGAAAATGCCTTCCACACTGCAGCTGGCTGCGCCTTCATTGGAGGAGGAGGAGGATTAAGATTAGACAGAAGATGTGATGAGAGCTACAACTGCTCTCTAGAGTTATTCTCTCTAAATGTTTTCCTTTATCCTCTCTAAAAAAATAATAATAAACTAAACAAAAAACAAGGAGCCTACATCTATTTTAGCCTCCATTTCACACGAAGTTAAAATCACACACACAAAAATGTGTGAATAAATAAAATATTTCAACCTCAGATGAGGTGTTAAGTGTCACATCTGGATCTTAACCACAGCAAAAAATCTGCATGTTATTTTCTAGTATGGTACTGCTGACATACCATCAAGAAAACAACATGTCATTCGTGGACCACAGTGCAACATAACATAAACATAACAGCAAGTGGAAACAATAAATAGGTGCAAAAACAACAACAATAACAAAAAAGAGGAATAAAACTAAGACCAAAAAAAAAAAGCCCAAATCCCACACAGTCTTAAGAGTAAGAGTGTGTAACAATGTGGATATAAACAGCATCTCGTATATTTTCTCCTCTGACATGTGGGATCTGCAACGCATTGATGAAAAATCTATCAGGTGTGCTGTTTGTTAATTATCAGGGCTCTTTTGCAGTTGAACACACACACACACACACACACACACACAAGTAATATGACTACAGCACTGAAATATTCAGTCTGTGAGAGGAAGCAAGTGCATAGAAAGGCCAGAATGGCAGTAAGGTGGCATTTTATTATTTAACCTGAACTGAAAAGGCGGCGCTGATAAGCCTCAGGGGAGCACTGGCCTCTGTTGTTTATAAGAGAGGCTGCACAGTAATGCTCAGTATTGAAGTGATTCAGTATAATCACTTTGACTTCATCTGATACATTGCGACACTTCATTGTTTATGACATCCTGTTCTTAACAGTGAAATTTTAAGCACAGCTCAGTGATGACACACTTGCGGCATTATGAACTGATGCTGTGTAGTGAAACTGCAGCAGTCCAAAATGCTGATCATGTCCTGACAACTTATCCTAAAACTCCTTCATGGGTTTTAGTGATTTTGTAATTGCTCCCTCTTCGGAGCTACAGCTAAATCCATATTCAGTCAATGAACACAGAGCCATACAATGGAAACTAATCACACAGCTTTCAACGTGACTCCCACTTTCTGTCACACCACCCACGGGCTCTCTGACACAATGACAGCCAATGGTGGGACTGACTGACAGGTGTCAAGCGTCCTGACATCTAATGGATAACGTAGACAAGAGAGAGAAATACTGTACATTGGCCAACAGAGTCACTGTTTCAAGACAGAAGCTCAACAAGCAGCGAACCAATACTCTAAACAGGGACAAAGTTAATATTTCATGCACACTGGGCTCTCTGCAGAGAGCAGACACTTTTCTAATGGACATAATAGTACTCCTAGGGCAAGAGAGTGCACAGGGATGGCATGACATAACAGCAACGACTTTACAAGCCAGCTAATTGCAGTGCATAAATAATTAGGCCCCTCTGTGAAAACAGGCAGCTTGTAAAAACCGGTGCAGTTTGACATCACTTCCTGAATCATACAAAACCTAACAATTCCCTCCTGTCAGCTTTTCAACATGGCAGGCCACAGAGGGTTTGTGGGTAATGTGGCTTGGTCCCTTTGACTGTCTGCCACTCTACATAAATAGTACATGACGATGTCATCGTAATTTAAAACGCTATAAATATTGAAGATGAATTAAAATAATTTATGGAACACCACGGTGCAACAGGATGTGTTTGAGTGTGTATGTGTGTGAGAGTGTTTTGTCTCCTTTCACTCCTCTCTCACGGCACACGGTGAAACGATGGGCAGCAGCGGTGCAAGCTGGGAATTCTGTAATTGCTTTTTCTGTCCCTGAAGCAGGTCTTCCTGCTTTAAATCAAAAAAGGCAATCTTTGTCAGTAATGGCTCAATTAATAATTAAACACGTGTCTTATCTCTGCTGAGCTCCCCCTATTTATTTTCATCTCTCCGACAGGGATGGCTGCACAAACAGCATTAGCACTATCAATACAGGGTGCATTAATATCAGGCTATTTCTCCAAAAACAAATCACCCAGCTCATAAGCTGTCCTGCGTCTGTGAACAGTAATAACCCAAAGATTAATAAAGAAACAAGCCATATTCCTTGGGTTTCTCCAATTGCTCAAATGTATATTCTCTCCCTGAACGGAGTGTGTTAGCTTACCCATCTGACTCCAGCATGCTGCTAAGGGTCCGTACTGTCTCAATATTTAAATTAAATCAGGCAAACACGCAAGCTCCTGTTTAAGCTCAGTAACAAGTGAGGTGGTGTAAATCAAATGGGAACATTTCTTTTATGCATCCACAACTACCACCCTCCAGCTTCCTTTTGCTGTCAGTGTGACTGTCACGTACAAGTGCCCAAACCTCAAAACATCAATGCTTGACCATAAGTGTTATGTCAATATAGGAACCTTGATAAATAAACCATTTTCTCCATGCTGCCTGGACTGTGTCAGCCAAATCACAGTCGGTACTGGATGTGAGCTTCACCAGGCTTAGATTCCACAGTGGTGATGCCTGCTTTCAATTCCAGCACTTGCTAATCTGGCTGTGTGAAGCCTCTGCAGCCCTTGTGTTTTTCCAATAATATGTCTGCCTCCAGTCATCTAGCCTTGCTTGCTAGCCAGCCAGCCAGCCAGCCAAGCACATACTCTATCTACCTCCACTCTATCCTGATTCAACGGCAGCAAAAAGCTGATTAGTTGGTCAGAGGGTCAACCTCCATTCATTATTTAATGGGTGAGAGGCTGCAAACAGTCAGGCTGGCCGCCGAGGTTAGTGATACATTACACTGACCTGGCCAGAGGAGAGCTGCCTCGCCGAATACAAACATGCTCTCTCATCTTCTTCACTATGCCTGAGCTGCCCTCAATCCCCCATGCCCCTGACCTTGCTGCTGCCTCTCCAATCACCGCCCTTCCTCCCTTTTCTGGCATTCAGAATCCAGCAGGTAAGACTGTGTTTCATTTTTCTGCAAGCTTGCACTGCAGGAGCAGGCAAGGCAATGGGAGGAGAAGTGGCTAGTGCTGGGAAAGATGCCAAAGATATTAACAATAACAATGCATTTTATATATATATATGTATATACACACATGCACATACAGTGTGTTTGTATTTCAAGGGGTATATTCATTTTAGGATTGAATTTTGAATAACGTTCTACACAGTCATTTATGTATGAATCAATAACTTAACACTCTCTGCGGGTAATTAATTATTCTTTTCAGGCTAATTTAAGGCTCTGCCATGCTGGACGAACAGTGGCCAAGTATATAAAGCTGCTCTGCCATTTTTGCCCTGCAGCAGAGGAGGTCTCATTCTTGGATTTCATACTAGGAGTTACCAACTTCTATTAGTTTTCAAAACCACCATAACATATGAAATTCCATTTGCAGTGTCTCTGCATTTTTTGAGCTCCTATCATATTGGGCAATGATGTAATGACTGAAGTGGGGTTTGAAATAAAGTTACCATGAGAGGCCAGTCGAACAGAATAAGTAACTGCAGCTTTCTGTATACTTGGCAGAATGGTAGCTTTACCATTTACTTTTTAAATAGTATTTTCCTGCTGTTTATCCAACTTTAGAAATTTGAACTATTTCCAAATCAATTTGTCACAATTTCATTGTCCCATCTGTTGTACTCTCCTCACTGTCACTCATTTTTACATTTCTACAAATGTTTATGTTTTTTTCCTTGTTTTGGCCCTACACGCAGCAACTACACAATCTAATTTCTGTGGCCTAATAGGGTAACTGCGTAGAGGGCTGACCCCAATGCAGCACAGAGCCCTTAACTGAAATGTACTTGTCATTTTAATATTGTTGTAGTTGGAATTTTTTTATAATAATTATTGAGATTATTTCATTGCCCAGCTGTAGAGGAGTACATAGTTCTTTTACTGACATGCGGCAAACACCAGTGGGGGAACAAAGGCCACTCAGCACTTATTGAGAGAGCGGGCTCACAGACAGGGTGGTTGATTAGCAATTCGACATGGGGACCCTGGACTGTGTAGCACATAATGAGAGCTTAGGGAGCAAGCCATGAGCCGATGGGGGAAGGAGGTACAGCTGAGGTGGGCTGAGGATAGAAGAGAGAAGAGGCAGGGTTCTACCATAAGGAATCGATTTTCCACAATAGCAGAGATGGATATATAAGTAAAAAGAACAGAAGAATAAGAAAAAAACAAGGGTATGGGCAGAGCCCTAAATCCTTAAGCTACAGCATTGGTAATGTGTTTATATATAAACAGTTAGAGGATAAGCCCTAAATCCACTGCCAAGCTAAATGGTTTATGCATCTTTTTGTTTGTTTACTTCTGTGTCAATTAAGTAAATTAGTCCGACATCCCTGACGAGCACCAGATCCAAAGTGAGCGGATTTTACATTCATGTCCAAAAGCTTCTATTTCTTTGAACACCACAGTAACCCCGTCTTCACCTTTCATGTGGCCTCAGAGAAATGTTAACAGAGTCAGATGTGCATAATGACAGTTGTGTGTGTGTGCTTTTCCTCTGCTACGTCTGCACGCTCTCTCCTTCCTTTGTTCCACTGGTCTAATCCAGTATGTGTGGGCCGGTAAGTTTAATGGAAACAATTTATTAAGTCCGGCTTAAAATGCCATCTGCAGCTAAGCCTCCCAAAGCCGCTAAGCTCCTGGTTTCGCCCCGGAGCTTGCTGTGTTCACGCTTACTGTAATGCTCTGTTTAAAATGAGCACAACGGGTCAAAATTAATCAGGATTACAAGGGCACAAATCCACTTCAGAAATGGGTTTTCTACCAATCTTTCCCCTGCTATCCCAAGTTGCCCCAGGTTTGTCTGATAGTCTGCACACCACACACATTTACCTTACCCCATGGCAGGTAGCACCTACCAATAGACAACAGAACCTCTGAGACTGCGCTCTCTATATCTTTTGCTCTCAAACAACAACATTCAACGTGGTCTCTGCAGATACCCAAGTGTTCTTCTCAGTTATTTCTAGCCACTAAAAGATAGGTGATACCTTCCCACCTCTTCCATAGGTGTAGCACTGTGAAATGTCATGAGAAGGCCCACCAGTGGAGCGTTCATCTGTTGCTCTGTGGAGGTGCCTTGTACATGCTCAGCAGCTACATTTAGCTCCTCATTCGCCTTCAAGCAAGTGACAACAGTAAACTCTGACCCGCAATTCAATAAGAGTAGACCTTAGTGGAGCACAAGTCTTCACAGCGCTTTTACTTAAACATGCCATCCTCCAGGAAATCAATAACTTGCAGGAGGTTTAAGACAGGAAATAAACAAAAAACAATAACTGTTAGATAACGCCTGCCCTTTGCTGTGCCTTCCTACCTCATAACCACCAACACAGACAGACATTCAGCAGAACTTGTGCTAGCTCTTGGGTAAACATCCATAGAGAATTGCACAGTGTGCGCTGTGTTATTACAGACACTATTAGCTTGTGCTATTATCAGTACTGTTAGTTTGCATCTATAACAGCTTGTCAACAGCCTAGCAATGTCTGTGGATGACGAAAAGTAAATATGAGAGAAAGAAGGCCAGGGTGTCTGGGTTTTACCCAAAACCATGTTCTGTGTGCATAATTACAGAGCTCTGCCTTTGCTGATTACAATGTTGGTCTTTCCTCTCCTCTATTAACCCTGAACCATTTCATTAACATGACAGACTGTGGGCCTGTGTGCAATTTGGACTTAACCTCAACTGTTGTACCCGTAAGTGCTCACCAAAATAAAATTCAGAAAGGAGGACAATGTCAAAAAGCAAGGTAAAAGAAACAACATTCATTATCTCAAAATTGTACAAACCAAGCATCATCACACATTATATATTTATGTGTGCCACAATGTGTGTATCTGTCTGAGCGTCTCCCAGCCAACAACTCGACAGGCTTGGTGATCAGAGGAAAGCGGACTTTTCGTTGGTCCCACAGGACTGTGAGTGAGACCGGTAATGGGACACATACGCCACATTCTAAACCAGATGAAAACAGCCTGTAGGGCTGCTCTATATTATGCACACACACACACACACACACACACACACACACACACACACACACACACACACACACACACACACACACACA
>JAUBNQ010000028.1:4920951-4948487 GCA_032353495.1 Ctenopoma kingsleyae
TTACCCTTCCAATTGAGGCATGCTGAATTATTTCTCCAGTCTGACCTACAGACATATCCTCCCCAAACTCTCCCCATATAACCATATTTTACACTGTTCAGCACTTCCACCTTTTTCTCCCTCTGCTTGTGTTAATGGCCTCCTTCTGGGTCTTGCCCTGGGGGGACGTGGTGTGCATGCTGCTAACTGTCACTAGTACGCTGATCACTCCTCCCTGAATCAACAACTTGACACCTTTCTCCCTACTCTGACCTGGCAAGCATCATTGCATTTAGTGAATATACAGGTGCAGCCAAATTTATATGCCTACATTGTATCTGTGGCATGCCAAACACACCAGCAAGTGTATGTGGCTGGATGCACTTGGACACACGAATGCACAAAATCACATGAGCTCATGCATGAGCATACACAAGAAAAGGCTTTATGATCTACATATGTGGATATGTGAACGCACACACACAGAATTTATGTTGTCTGGGGGGCTGACAAAGCTCTCTCTCTTTCCTTTGGCATCCATTATAGTCTAGGCCTGCTGTCAGAGAGCTTGTATTGCCTGAGGGGAAGTTCCCATTTGTGGGAGCATGTGGCAGGGAGGCTCTAAATCCCCTCTAATGAACCAATATGTAGGAGGGCTAAGCCTTTGGTGGGGTTGTCCAAGAAACGCCACTATGCACCCAGGCAAAAATGTATGCATATGTAGTCACCAGACCTTGTTTATGTCTGCTGACAATTTAAATCTGAATGGGAGCTGCAGGATTAGAGTCGAGGAGATTTGGACTCATTCGCAAAACCCAGTCGTTATTACGTGCATGAATGAAACAGAGGAAGAAAGACTGAAGGGAGAAAACATAGTGGCCTCTTACCTTTAGGTGTAGTAGGGGAAAAGAGCTTCTCCGATCCTACATCAGACACCTGGAAAAAAACAGAAGTCAGAGCTTTAGTGGATTTGTATGATGAGCTGAATCAGTGGCAAATTCAGTTAATCCTTTAAAAAACAAAAACAAAACTGACCCATATATTTAACATTATTCATTATAACTAATGCAAGCACTGACACATATTTTGTCTGTGCAGTAAAAGGCTTATTCAGCCACAAATGTGGCCACAAGTGTGTGGAGATAAAGTCAAGCTTCTGTACACAGCATTATACAGTCAATCAACAGCCTCCAATCAGCCAACAAGAAAATCTCTCTCTGTACCACTATGGTCCCAGTCTGGCTTTTTCCTGTTGAACTAACATTAGGTGGCACTATTGTGCCACCTGAAAACCCTAAAAGAAATGCTATCAAAGAAAGAGGAAGTCAGTAAGGTGGCTATATATTAGACCACATACGCTCCATGACTCATACATACATGCTGCAGCACAGAAATTTTGTTCTGTGATATATTTCAGTGGAATAAAATATCCCATGCATGTGGTTCAAATCTAAAGGCAATTGGACTATTTAAAAATTCAATAACAAAAACAATATCAGCTAAAATTGGAGGTAAACAGATGACATGTCAACAGTATAAGCATTTATTGGGTGAAAATAGTTTACAGCCACTAACAGTGAGCAGTAGAAACCTGGTGGACAAGTCAAATGGAGGTTGAGTCAGATATATTTGAGAGCGAAAGGCATCTGACTATGAAGTGATAGTGGAGACTTCTAGACTAAACACTCCAAGGTATTTTCCTGTCTCCTTTAGATGGATGTAAATTCTGGCAAGCAGCACCCAAATGAAAACACACCATACATATTTGCAAAAACACACGTTCACTGACCAGACAGGAAATCTTTAAACACTATGATCAAAAAGCAGTAAAGCCACACAAAACCTGGCATTGTGCAAAATACCACGGCAAAACGTCTGTGTGCTTGGAAGACAATATTAACAATGAAAATCCTACCCAGCCTTTAATATCAGTCTATATAGGGGCTTTGTTCAAAGCCACCTTGCCTTTGCTTTAGCTGCTCTCATCTGGGTTCTGCAGACTTGTAAAAAGCTGCAAAAGCTGAACATATGTTCCACCCAAAAGGCCTGAGTGTCCTTAACTGCCATGCTTGTATTTTATGCAGCACAAAGGGAGCATATGTAAAGAATGAACAGTGAATCAGACTGAGTGCAAGAGAGACAGACACAGAAAGAGAAAGCAAATGATTGTGTAAACACAGATGGCTGTCCTTGGCATCCCTGTTAGTTCTTCACAAGTGTTTTGAGGACGTCCCCTTCTTTCCAAGACCTCCCAATTTCTCCTTCACTGCCACTGTGTTACAGTTCTCCCATGTTTGTCTGTCTGTGCTTGATGTCTTGTCTCCAGCTCTAACCACAACCCTGCCCAAGAAACATCTCAACAATATGCTTTATTCACACAGCAGTCATAGAGAATACAGGTAGGAAACCTTAACAGGATCAATTCAATCAAATGAGTCTACTAAAACCGTTTATAATACTCATAATGTTTATAAATAGAGATACAAGCCTGTGTCAAACAGCAATACAGCTAACAACCACGATGGTTAAACATTAACACGTTAGTGCCTTAAAACTTGTAATATTTCTTGTATGCTTCATTTCACTAGATTTTAACTATAGTTTTCAGCTGTGACCTTTAGTGGCTACTAAAGTCATCGGTAGCACCATGTTAGTTATTAGATTATGAAACAGGTTGTTCAATAACCTGACGCAAATGTAAGAAGGGGTCAGTAACACTTTAGTTTCGTCTCAATAAGTGGAACAAACACTCAGCTAAATAGAGATGTTTCCTGTTTCCTCTTACAGTAGACAAGGCGAAAGACTATAGAGGAATGACAGAGTGTTGTGCATTGCCCTCTTTCAGTCTCCCAGAACCAGGGCGCCAGGCTACAACACAGCCTCTTTGTTAGCTTTGGACGACATTAAACGCTCCAGTTCCAAGCCTCAGCACTGTAGCAGCACAACCTCAGCCTTGAATCATGGCCTCGGAGGCTCTGCAAGAAAAATATGGGCTCAGAATGAAATGAAGCTTGTCAAATGGACACGGGAGCTAGCTCAGGGACTCGCTCAGTGTGGCACAAGGTCACAAAAGCAAAAAAGACAGGTTAGGTCATGCCATAACTCACTATAACAGTTAAAACAATTGTTTTGACCAGAGTGGTTATCCAGAGAGCAAGACAGACATAATATGTTCTTGAGAAAGAGATCAGAAAACGCTGAGTTTACCATTTGCCAATACAATCTAGATCTCCTTATTTCTATTTTGGCATTTTGAGTGTGCAGTGAGCTGTTTTATATTCGAAATGCAACCCAAGTAACATCAACAACCAATATTTAGGTTTTAATACTGTGCTTTGCACCTGCCAAGTCTGCATGAGTCAATCGTATAATCCACAATTACAAGGTCGGCTTACAAAAGTACTTCTTAAAAAGGCATGTCAAAGCAGAGCCCTGATTTGGCTAGCTGTTGTTTTTATAGAACTTTCTGGGTTTCGCTGGTCAAGTTGACATTTTTTCATGGGGCTGTGCTGCTGGCAGCTTGAGCTGCCTGCGGTTGTGGTGTACAGAGGTCATGTATAACAAATTCTTCACACTCTCTTTGTTGAGGCAACCCTGGATGCCATTAAAAACACACAGGGAAAGACGAGACAGAGGGGAAATATATATAGAGAGAAAGAGGTAGACAAAGAAAAAAACAGAGGACCAAAGGCCAGGTTTTCCAAAGGAAACTGGGAAATTTAACCATTTAAAAAAAATAATGGGGGAAATTCAAGCCACATTGCCTGGGAGCCAAAAGCCCTTGGAGTGGGCCGCAGGAAGCCTGACCTTTGTGGGGGCCGTCTGCTATTTGAGCCTGGGGCTTCAGGGGCCTGGCCTCCTCTCTGGAGGGCCCTCAGCAGGCCTCAGCTTTCCTTCTCTATTCTTTTCATTAGCCATGCTTTATGATTCAGCTTCCTCTGAGCCACACAAGAGCTCCCTGAGGAAAGAGACTGCTGGAGAGCGGGAGAAAAAAGGGAGTGAGACTGAGAGAGGGTGAAAAAAGCAAGAAGGAGTCATAGGGCCCAGCCGGGGCCCAGCTCTCAGCAGCTGTGAAATCCTCCTGTTTCCTCGGCAGGCGTAAAAGGAACGAGGCAGAAAAAGAAAAAAGAGGAGGCCAGGGAAGGAGCTGGGCCAGTAAACCCACCATCAGAGTGCTAACTCCCTAAAGAGCCACATGAAGAACCATAATTCCCAGATTTAGGGAATGTCAAATTAC
This sequence comes from Ctenopoma kingsleyae, assembly GCA_032353495.1. Lineage (NCBI taxonomy): Eukaryota > Metazoa > Chordata > Actinopteri > Anabantiformes > Anabantidae > Ctenopoma > Ctenopoma kingsleyae. The sequence continues at coordinate 4,925,168 of JAUBNQ010000028.1, forward strand.
AAATTACACTGCTGTTTGTTTTAAAAAGTCCCCAACTTCCCTGAACACCAATGACTTATTGGCTGCATAAATCTCTAGATAATAACGGAGCCACAGAGGGAGAGCAGAAACCCTCGCTAGCATTAAGTGAGACATTTACTGCAAAGCAAATGCATTTGCTCTTACACCAAAGACGCAGGAGGAAAAAAAAATCCATGTTCACGCTTTTACTTAACAACACAGCCAGCTAATTAATTTAGAAAATCTAAGACACACTTAATTGCATTTTTTTTAGTGTTAAAAAGCTTGCACGCTTAATTTTTGCACAATGGGCCGATTGAGCGAGGCGATGCAGGCAGCAAGGGAGGGTGGTATAATCAGCTGAATGACCTTCAGGCATACATTTATGAAAGGCATTGATCAGTTAAAGCTGTGATTTCACTGAGACGGGAAGGTCAGCAATTACCCACATCCAATTAACCTCATTTAGTCAAGACTGCTGAGAGACCAATTTCTTTTCCTGCAATCCCCCACCCACCAAACCTCCTGTTTTATATCAAATGATCCTCCGGCTGTCCATCTACCTTTGATCTGAGAGTTCCTATTGCATGCCCTGCAGTCCGTGGACCTGAGCAAATGATCTACAAACAGGAAGAAATCGTGAAGCCAGAGGTTAGGTAAACCCAGATTAAATAAACCTAACACACTCTCCTCCTATCCCAGTGAAGCAGGTAAAGCCCTTCCCCTCACTGGAAGAGATATAATTTTTACACAGGCTGGCAGTGTTATCACAACAACTGTAGCATGAAAACAAAGAAACCTGTTAGCAAGCTTTATTGTAGGCTCATGTCTGCAAAGACTATAATTACAATTTTGTTCTGAGTCATTTGGCACATGCTATGCTCTTGACAGACTGTTGTAAGCGGTACAGCAACTAATCTTAACACTTGTATACCACAAGCTAAATGTGATCCAACAAGTTTTCAAAATGACATCTCCCTCACTTGTAAATGAAACTTGTAAAATGATTGGCAGCTGAATATCAAAACCAGTTTAACAGGCTGTATAAAACATGATCGATTGTACAAAGTGACACATGCAGACAGATGAACATCGACCTAACACACATTGGTGCAGCTATAGCTAAAAGCATGTTGTCCTATTCTGCAATCACAGAGCATTATTGGACATCCTCCCTGGAAGCTATATGAGTGGGACAAATGTCTTAAATCTGTTTACAGTTTGTTCATTTATTTTTCACCAAAATTCTTTAAAATTTCAAAACCAAAATCTGTCACTAGTGTCCTGACTTGGAAGTGACTTTCACTGACAGTTTTAACAGTTTAACATTAAACTTCTGTGAAAATGTTTGGTCGAAATTGGATATTTTAAGTTATTTTAAGTCCACATTTACAGGGAGATCATATTACACCACCATCTACCATGTTACAGTGATGAGTCATCGTAAGCAATAATGTTAACATACTAACAGGCTGCAAGCCATCCGTGATTTTCATCTTCTTCACAAACACACAATTAGTTAGCCGTAAGCTAGTTAATGCTGACCGTACCTTTGTCCATTAGCTGTGATGATCTCCCCATAGTTGTGAATGCTTTTCACACTTAAAATATGCAGTTCAGAATTGATTCGGACCGACAGTTTTAACAAGAGTTCAGTGTTAGACTGTTAAAGCACTTGGTAAAGGTCACTTCCAGGACATGTCACTTAAGTCTGATGAAAAAAGAAAATGGAATACGAGTGCTTGTTATTCATTTTTTCCAGTTGTTAGCCCAAAATTGGAAAACAAGACAATTATTTATTTTTCAGTTTGGTTTAGGAAAAGAAATTTGAAAAAAGGGTTTTTATTTGCTTTTATTTTGAAAAAAAAAGAATGATAACACATATTGTCTTGGTGTAGGCACAGACACTTGATGGTCTTGTTGGGAAGTGAGAAAGAGAAAGAGGCACATATCCTGGCCTAGGAGATCAGGCTCTCAATTATGGTTGAACCTGTCTGTCCATGTATCCACACTCACCACACTTTCCACCTTCACACCCACACCCCCCCTCCACCTACACACAGTGTTAATTTGCTTCCCTACTTGGTGTTTCATCACTGTCATCTTCCTCCTTCACTGACCTCTCTTGCAATTCTCCATTTACTGTCACCTGCAGTTCTGCGTTTCCTCCTATTTCAGGGTTTTACTCATAGATTTTTTTCTTTTACGCAAAAATCTTCATTGAGATAAGGATGATGTGATTTGTTTTAGTAAAAACTAATTATTGCTGGAATGATGCTCCAATATTTATCTTGAGAAAATCCTTGAATTATTATTCTGTCATAATCTGATTTGAGGCGATTGAGTATGTTTGTTTTCTGTGTAGGATAAGCAAGATTTAAGGTCACACAATGATCTTGAACACTGACATAAAGAAGCTTATCAGTACTGATACAGTAAAAACATGTATCAATCAAGCTCTAGCAGCAGGGCCATGATTTTCTCTGTTCATGTGGGAGTAGCTCAGTGCTTTCATAAACACTTCTTTCAGCACCCACTCAGGGTCCCAGCATCACCCTTTCGCCCCAGACATCCACTAATGCTACTTTAGCAATAAATGCCCCATTAGCCATACACAGTGGGCCTACAGCTCCCAGACTGCAACGGAAGACACCAAATTAATTATCTCCCCTTCATTTATCCTCGTACCAATTCAGAAACTTAATGACCTCCCGAGTGGTCGTTTATTATAAACCACAGCAGTGCTACGCATTCCCAGAGCAAGGAACAGCATCTACCTTACTTCCAATTCCCACCCACCACTACCACCACTGCCTGCTTGTCAGAGCAGATGTGGGCCAGCAAGACTGCAAAACCCCCAGTGAGCATGACGGCATATACAGCATGAACGCAAAAAAGAGAAGAAACCTCCCACGCAACTGTCAACCAACAGATACTCGCCCCGACTGCAGCATCATTAAGATAAAAATGAAATGCATAGTGACCATATAGAAGGGAGTGGTCCCCCTTTGCACACGTGCAAAACACACACAAACCTCTCTATACTTAGCCCACCTCAGGCTACACAAGTGTCTTTCTCACAGCCACGTATAATGCATGTGTGGAGGACAGCGCAGGGCTGACAACTCTCACTCCCTCTCCCCCTAGCAACAGACGCAGGCAAATGAATGTCAAGAGAAGAGCAAGGGGGGCTTGAGCTTTGTGTAAAATATTACCCTTCGTCTTGCATACCGCACCACACACCACCGCGCCCCCCCTTCTCCGTCTCCCCTCTCTCCTCCGACTGTGCAGCAGTTGCTAGCCCTTATCATGACTGCCTGTCAGTTTAGTATACAAATTAGCAGTCTATCAGGGGAATGCAGGGGCCTGTTTCATCAGTAGGGAGAAGGGCAGAGGCACGCATTGCATTAAAACCTCTCGCTGCTGCAGACAGAGAGGGTCACAAATCAACGCTGCAGCAGCCCCACAGCCAGCACTAACCAGATAAGGAGAAATGAAGAAAAAAGGACAAGGTATATTTCACCAAGGAGGATCCAGACCTGCTCAAACTCCCCGGAAGGGCCCAGGATGAAGGATGGAGCTGGGATATAAGGATGGAGGAGGTCACAAATCACAGTCTCAACTCCGCTGATTATAGATTAAGAGAGAGGATATGACTAAGGAATATGGAATAAAAAAATAAGTCCCATTTATTAAATGTCAATGACAGTCCGAGGAAGTGCTTTCAGTTGATTATCAACTAAAAATTGCAGGAAATTAGGGCTGGCACATTCCCCACTTTCTGTTGTGAAGTGAACCTGTGCATGTTAATACCAGCCGAGACAAAACGGCTGCGAAGGGCTCTCATTAAGTGGCATAATGCAATGAGGCACAGTCTAAATTGCAGCAATAAAAGCCGACAGACAAATCATCTCGACCATCACAATCCATTTAACTCAATTAATGCAACACCAGATCTGAGCTCAGTGGTTTAAAAGCATGTGTGGCTCCCGTCCCTTGTCAGGCTTATGGAATTGGGGGGAGCAGGGTATCTCTTTTACGGTGAGATAAAGGTCAGTGTGGCACAGCCATTGCACTATAAGTCCTACTCGATACCATGGAAATTGGGAAAGAACGAAAAAAACAGAGAGATAAAGGCAATGGGAGATGGAAAAACAAAAGCAGGAGACAGCAGTATCTCTGCTCGGCACAGTGCAGGGTGACTATGGAGAGGGCGTGGCTTCCTTTCCTTTATAATGTCAATGTGTGTGCCAGCAGCGATAAGAACCACAAGTAATCTCCCGGTGGAATCAGGTGGCTGTTCATCATTACTCTCTGGCCCTGATATAGATCAGAGCACCGGTGCTTCTCCTGCCTCTCCAGCAGCCAAGATGGCAGATACCCCTTTAAGATACGGCTCACTGCTCCCTTATTGGCTGGTCAACAGCCACAGCCAAATCCTGGCTCCCTTGGGTCTGCTGTGAGGAGGTATGATAGGACGGGTCACAGAAACTCACTGTCCCCACATCTACATCATTCTTTTGTTGTAGAGCCTTAACCCCATTGTCAGTGTGGGTGTTGGGAAGTAAAAAAGCCTCTCTGGATGTTATTGTCTGAGAGGCAGGATAACAGACAGGCGGATTATTTCAAAAACAGCTTTCTCCAGAGCTCTCACAATGCAGCACCGTTGTTGCTGTGGAGAGGATTCTGGAGGAGATAATAATAATATTCCTAGTCAGAGCCTTTGCTGCAGTAGAGCTGCCTTCTAACAGAGAGATACACATCATTCTGACTGGCCTGCCGTGACATAATCGCCCTGCGGAGAGCTACAGGCAAGCTTGGTAGGCAAACCACCTCTCACTGCAGCTTGTTAAGAGAAAGGTGGCTTTGAGCACGGCTCAATAGAAACTGCTATTGAACTTTTTTTTTCCCCCCTCCATCTGAACAATGTCTAGGTGAGTCATAGCCCACCTCAGGCTACACAAGTTACATTCTTCCTTTCTTCCTTTCTCTTAAGATTGTACTGCGCTTTTGACTTGGATGAATTTGCTAAGAGCAGAAAAAAACAAAGTCGGCAGGATCTTAAATAATGCAGCGATACAAAAGCTGTGACCCTTTCCCTCGCCTCAACCCACACACGGTGAATCTCTTCTGCAGTGAAAGACAGCGCACAAAGAGAAGAAAAGGCAGAGCTGGCACTACATGGAAATATGTGGTAGACACTGGTTTGTTCCTCTGGGCACGGAGACCTTTAATGAGAGGAAAAAATGCGCAGCAAGACGCAGCTCTCACCCGTACTATGCCAGTGATTTTGAGTAATATGAATCACCTCCCCTCTAACACAAATAAATATTGTTCTAATACCAGTGGGAGTTTAAGGCTGACTCTGGGTTGGGAAAACTATGGGGGATCCAAGCTCCACACACCAGCCTCCACAATAGTCATTCTGCTTCTCACAGCTTGCTAAATCCTACACCTGACCTTTCAGCTTGGCACACAGTTTGTCAGTGTTGTGGATTATGTGAAGTTGTTCATACTGGTTTAGTAACAGCATGTCTCCTCCACTTCAACAGGAGCTGAAATGAGGCAAAGGGAATTTCGGAATTCATCTTGGCATTCTGCTCATGTGTCAGCTGCAGCCATGAAAGTCGGCAAAGCTCTCAAGATCAATACAGCCACTTGTCCTGCAGAGGAATGAAGGGGCAGTAGGAGAGGACAGGAGGTGGCAAGTGGGGGAGTGGAAAACTGGAAATGGGGTGAGCAAGAAAATGTCCCATTGGTCTCACACCACTAAGCATTTGCCACTTTAAGGCACACTATCCACCCTGCTAGCACAAATAAACATGGTATGCTCTATAAAAAGGAATCTCACAGCCCAGATCATGTTGGAAAGGGTTGTGGCACGTTAAGTGGAATTTACTTTTGATGCAGACACCAGGACTCAGGTTTCTGGCAGATGTAATCCAATCGTCTCCCTGAGGAGAAAGATGTGGACACCCAACACCCAGACAGTCACATTTGGAAGGAAACGTCACTGCTCTTCTCACCGGTGGTGGTTCTTACCGTTTCTAGTATTCGGTACAATGGACAGACTTTCATTGCATTATCAAACACAGAAAGCTTAAGTTGCTATTGGAAGAAAATAGGTATTATAATTAGTAAAGTCATTTAGAGAAGTACTTTAATATAGAACATGGACGCTAGTAGCCCACATGTTCACTGCTTTTTCAAACCAATGTATTTTTTTAGACTTTGATGTTATCGTCTCACTGACACTTTTATTTCTCTACATGAATACATGACAGGGTTTAGGCTCTGACACATAGTGACTCTTTATTAAGGGAAAGAGTGGGCCTCAGTTGAGTTATGAACCCTTCCCCTCTTACATCTATTTCGTGACATGGCATAGTGCTCGAGCTCTTCTGTCAATGACAGTCCAGATGTGTCACTTAATGCGGGGTAGGTGGGAGGGTATAAATAACTATGATGACATATCAGTGGGACATGCCATGAGCTTTGCTGTGTAAAGGAGGAGGTGATAGAGTCGGGTCTGTGTTAACTGTGGACCTCTAGGGAATCCAGCACAACCTAATTTAATGCCAACCCAACAACTGCAGAGACCTTGTGAGAGAGCTTAGGGCTTTAGACTTCACACTTACTGTGTAACATCATTCAGGCACACCACAGTGTGACCTGACCTTGACAACGGCCATGTTACTGCCCGATTTCAATTACAATGATCCCTGCTTACTGCAACTGTATGGGAAATAGTTCTGAATGGCACAGACTTGTGTTATGTGTGGCTTATACACACTGATGACAGCCTGTCAATATTTGAGTGGGAGTCAGTTTTAGTAACCTTAAGAAGAGTTCAGGTCGTTATTGAGCACTCACAGCCACTTAAATTTCCTGTAATTGCCCAGTAATAACATCCTAATGTGTTGTAATATCAATTCTGTGAGCTTTGCTTATTTTATGAGCGCCGGTGAACTCTATGTAAACCCAACAAATGTTATCTTTGATAATAACATACCACCTGTGGAGGAATTTGACCTGGCATCCTTCTGAACACAAATCCCTGGACAGGCGAGAAGGGCAGGATGAATAGGATATATTTGATTTATGAGCAATCACTGTGGAGAAGACTATTAAGAGTTGTTGGCCATGCCAAGTGTATGCAGAGCATCATTTGCTCTGGATTAAAATATAATGAAGCAAGTGAATGCAACTTTGTCTTACATGCAACTCCTTAAATTATTCAAGTGGAAAGAAAAACAACAGGCAAAGAATGTTCCCTGGAGCACTAATACCCTTTTCTGGGCTTGTTCATGATGGCAACAATGAATATCTCAGTGCTCGTTAAAAGCTTTGTTTTCCTTGGGAGTCTCTGCATAGGAGCAGACTAAATGAGCAAAAAGGATGCCAAGTCACATGCAGAGGCCAGTCATTTTCACTTCCAGCATGTTGGCTCCAGTGACGCTATTGAAGCGTGTGTACATAATGCAATGGATTGATTTTTTTTTTTTTTTTTTTTTTGCAGTGTATGGGAAGAGGCAAGGTTAAACAGCTCATTACTACAGCACCGGATCGCTCTAACAAGCCAGTTTCCTGTCAATAAAACAAACAAGACAATTACACTCCTAAAGTACCTCTTAAATGTTGAGCTGTCTACATTTCCAAAAGGATGCATGCTCTAGCCACTGATTGTCTAAGCAGTGCTGATGACTGGTTTAATTAGCTGTGTCATTTAAAAACTTGTGCTTGTTTTTCTGAGGTAATTCTATGGTAATCTCTGTTTCCTTGAACTTCATTTCAGGTCCACAAACAGAAACAGCCTGGCTCAGGTGGCTCCTGTCTCTATTTGAATAAGACATACGCAAACAGATGAAGTCAAAGCAGCACTTTGTGTGCTCAGGCAGCCTTTGAGTGAATCCTTGGATTAGTTAGTTGAGGCTCCAGGGCCATTATACAACATGCTATTCATTCGTCAGATAAGGAAAAAGGTGTGTTTGCATTTCATGTCTGTCAGCTGTAAATATGCATGTGGCAGTCTCAATAGAGTCCCAAATGAAAAAGGTGAATTTTATACCTAGCAGCACCCCAGATCAGGCATCATACAGTGTCTACAGAAGCAACCCCCTTTGTACTTGTTGTCATCATGCCTTTGAGGGTCCAGCTTTTACCAGCTCCAATGACTGTTTCTGCTGTTAATGTTTTTTAAACATGCTCAGGTGCATCCCAGCAGCTGCTGCTCAGCTGGCCTTGTGAACCTGTGTGGCATCCCACCCCATGCCACTACAACATGTAATTGGAGACCTGGTATGCTTTGCTGCACCTCTATAACATCTCTCTGAATACTGAGATCTCTGCCCCGGCTGTCACCCACATGCATGATTGACAGGACCCTGGCGAGATGCCAGTGTGGGAAGGCAAGAGCTTCTGGTACAGCGCCTGTGCACCCACCACAGATCAATACTTCCACACACAATTAGAGTAGCTGAAACAGATGTGCTTACAGGCTTCAGCGCTCTACCTTCACTGTTGACTACCGTGACACCACTGGCTTCTCAGAAACGCACACATGCATGCATGTTTACACACTCACAATATACAGGCAGGTTGGCAACCTTCTAGTTCTCCCACTGAAGATTCAGACAAATTCTGCTTGCAGTAGTTTGTGTCAGTATAGCAATTGTGTTAGTATAGCAGTATAGTACTGGGTAGAAGTATGCATGTGGGCCAATATGGTGGTGACAGGTCAGTGGAAACAGTTCTCCCATCTTCCTGTCCCTCCTGCTGAGAGACTTCAACCTGCTTCTCTGACAGTTACACTTGTTGTGTCAGCTAAGCCCCCACCCTGTCTCTAACAGGTGGCCTGTCCCTCACAGCAAAGTCATTTTCCTTGCACAGCAGTAGTCACGGGTAGCCCCAGCCAAGCTGCAGGTTTCTGGCATTACAGCTCAAGCCTTTGAGAGAGGCAGAGGCAGAAAGCAGAGGAAAGGGCTTGGGGGAGGGAAGGAGGAAAAACCTCATCCGATCAAATAAATGCCACCGTAAGCACAAGTGACAAGTCTTGTTTGGGGTCGTCCCTGCTCAGGGCCTGAAAGGCCAGCACTGCCTCATCTCCTCAGCTATGTGTGTGAGCAGCGTGGGTGGGTGAGAGACGAAGAAATGTCTGATTGGTGCCATAGCCAAGAGTGAGAGCAACCCAATTATTGTTTCCTATCCCTCAAGATCCGGCAAACCTCCTCTGGTAGAGGGAAGCCTCTGCCATCTCTTCTCTCCTCACCTCTCAAGACACTGCAGATAGATAAATAAATGACAACCCCGTTGGGGCTTGGCCCAGTCTTCCAGAATGCATAGCAGAGGCTGGATGCCTGCCTGTCCGTTTTGCCTTCACCTGGCATTACTGCAGATAGACATTTTTCACATTATTATCATTGCATCATCTCCATTGCCCTATTCACTCACTGAACTGTGGTTGATGATGGCGACACAGGACCCGAGGAGATTGGAGGGAAATGTCTCTTGTCAAAGTCAGCACAGCCTAGCTTAGCAGAAATTTAACAAGTTCCCTGGGCTCTCTTCATTCACTCTCTGACTGAGCACAGAGCCAGGACATGGCCTGCTGATAGCCCTTGGCATGTCACTGTCCCTGACACTTGATAGGTCAGAGAGAGGAGAGGCAACAAGCCTCAACTCTACAATACTCACACTACACAGCTCCATATTGCACTAACCATAATATAATAATTTTCCAGTGTAACGTAAATTTAAACTAGCCTAATCACACACTGACAAATTCCCTGTCAGGGGGTATCTTCAGGCTGTCACTGTAAAAATGACAACTTGACAGAAAGCCAAATGCCCCAAGATGTTTGTTTTTTTCAGTAATAATCAGAAAAACAGAGAAAAACTAGAGCTTAAATTGCATGTGTACAAACATTTTTCCCTCCACACTCTTACCACTCCCCGATGGTTAAAACCAAAACCAGATGCTGCGGATCAGTGGGGACAAAATACAAGGCGAATAAAAGTGGAGGATGGAATGGTACGCATTAACTATAATCAAAAAGAAACAGAAAGGAGACCAGGATGCTTTAATTACTTCTCACATATAATTTGGTTTTGTGGGGGCAAGCCATGCACTGCCAAGAAAAGAAAGATGAAAAGAGACTTAAATTACATGGAGAGAAAGTGCAGAGGCTTTTTTACACGCGGTCCAGCTATTCTCCACAACTGTAGACAAGGCTGATGACTAGCCCCAAAACCTTGCTGTAAATCATCCATGGATAAAGAACTTAAGATGCAGCTTTACTGGATCTAAGTTGTTCAGCATGGCCATGATTTTAAAATAACTGTTTTTTATAGTGTACATGGTCTGTGAGCATCCAAATTATAATAGTTTTTTATTGTTTTGCTTTAGTATTCATCATCTAAAATTCCCTTAAATAATGTCATTTCAATAATTTGTCATGCCATTCTGCCAAGTAGCTGAGGATATGCATTATGTTTGGCCACTGGAGAGAGCTTGGATGAGGCCTGAGTGAGGTGCTCTATGAATCTACTTCATAGCCGTCCTCTGTTTGCAGAGTCTCTCTTGACTCGCTGGTGTTGCCACAGTGCTAAATTGCACAGCTGTTCCACAATCTGTGGCAGTGTTAATTACCCAAATGTGAGCGGCAGCTCGTCAGTTCCTCACTAACGAAGGGGCCTGCTTTCCAGTGAGGGTGCCGTATGTTTGGTATGTAGGCCCATTTCCACCCAGCGCTCCCCAGGCTGTGCACGGACCACCCGACACATCCGCATCCCGGAGAAGACGCATCTAATTAAAGCTCCCAACTCAAATCTGCTTACTAAGGGGGAAAAACACGCGGGCTGGATTAAAAGACGGGGTGGAGAGGGATGGGGGTCTTTAATACACTGCGAGTGAAAGGGCTTAGGAGGAAATATGAGAACTCTCAATAGTAAGATCTCAGGCAAGGCTGGAAGGAAACGCTGCGTGAATGTGAGCCAATCAGTCAGCGTTTGTCAGTCTGATCCCTTAGCACTTCCAAAGCCCTCAGGCAGAGACAGACAAGCAGGTTGTTTTCAAGAAAAGTGGTTTCTTACCTCTCCTGGTTGGCCCTCTTCTAAACACATGTACATCCATTCTCAAATACAAGAATGTAGACTGACATAACTCAACAGACTCTGTATGCCATAAGCACTTCCAACCCATCACAAATCCAACCAAAACTGAATACAAGTAATGATGTTAACAGCAGCTGCTTTTGTCTCTCTCAGACTCTCACTTGACAACAGTAAATGACAATGTAACCCTCTACACTGTGAAATGTTAATGCACAACATTACACAGTACATCACCCCACTCCTTGCATGAAATGTTCAAAACAAAGGTGTTAAGAACTTCCCTCATGAATCATACTTGCTGGCTAAAAGCCTAGCTTCAGTGTACCACCCACCTCCAGTTATACATGAACACCACAGCCTGAAGTAGCACTGAGAGACTACATAATGAATGCATGAAGCTAGGTGTCACAGGGGCTTGTATGGTGCACAAAACGATGGGGCAATTAGGCCCACATGACACCTCGGGATGGCGTGATGAAGGACTCCTGGGCTTGTCTCCTCCGCCTCTGTTCCTCTATCATTAAGGATTGAGCAGCCACATCTGGCTAATGGCACGCCTGGGGTTCCTGCTCAAACACTGTGCCACACCGCGCACATTTAATTACGCCTCATAAAGGTAACAAAAGACACAGCCTGCACTCGGGGAAGCACTGTTTTGAAATCGGGTGGGGAGAAAGAGGGAGAGAGACAACGGAAAGGCAAGGAATTGGCCAGCTGCCAGAATTACAGCTTGACCCAGCTCGGCAGCTTCAAAAGAGGGGGAATTCACTTGAGTGTCTCCACCTCTCCTTGAGATGGGTCCCAATGAGCAGGCTGAGAACAGGAGATGCTCAGTAACTGAGAATCAAAGAACCTCTAGCTTGTCTCTCTTTCTTCTATTAGATCATGGGCTGCACTAGGTGCTGCTGTCAATGGCTAATTGCAGAAGGACTGGGGGGATTAAAGGGAGAGTGCTTTTGAAATATGTATGGGATTTAGTCGGTTTCTGAAGTAAAGCAAAAACAACAATAACAATGTCACAGTCTTAACAGTGATGTGGTCTACTGTTGTGACCCTCACCACTTCCACCCTGCCTCTCAGGCACTGTGTTGCTCAGCAGCTCCTGCAAAAGCTCACCACATTCAGCAAAGAGCATATAACGCACATTACTGACTGAGTGACTGGCTGACCTATGACTTCAGTAGTACCTGGAGATATTCAAAAGACCAGAGTTCACAGTTGACATTTTGAGCCAAGAGAGAAAGAAAGAAAAAACATAAGTGGTGACACAACACGTCCCAGGTCTCCCAGTGAGCAGATGCCTACATTTAGGAAATAACATCAGATAGGAAAATATGAGGAACAAAGAACTGCGGCTCATTGTCGAAGCAGTCCATTGTCTGGCAGTTTGAGAGCTGGCTAACGCCACAGGAAAGGTCACTGGTCACTTCCATTTGGACCTGCACATAAATCCCCTGCTGTCTGGTGCAGTTAATAACACAGCCAGCTCTAAAGGAACTGCCATGCAATAAAAAGGAGAGAAAAAATGTATTTTATTTTGCCAGTGCCTCACTGTCCCTTTACAACCACTGGCCTTGTTTGGCCCTTTGCGTTATTTATAACATAAATGTTAAAAACAGAGACATCTCTGCAGTGTGCATTAAAATACAAGCTTGCCAAACGCCTCGCTCCACAGCGGCTTCCTCTTCTGTAAAGTCTCCCTCAGCTTTTGGTGCAGAGAGAGTGTTTTATGGCAAGTCCCTCGTCAGGATTAAGATGTAGATCCAAGTGCCACAGGGACAAGCATAAATTCTCCATCTCCCACAGTGGACCCATAAGTGGTGGAGCTCGGGGAGTGTCCTTGAAGTATGAATAACATCACATGCTATGTGTCATCTGTTATACAGTAATGACATGTCCTCGGAACAATCCACATCTCATGTGGCCCATATGTCTGCGAATGAGAGAACTACTTGCTTCCCTGACAGTGGATTCTGTGAAAGGCCACATATATTATAAAAAATACAGTTTGTGTATTGTTACAGTTTTAATATGAACACTTTAAACTAACTAATCTGCACCAACAAATGAATGCTAAGGGTGAGGTGCACCATTGGTGAAGCTGTGCCAGTGGATCTGCAGAAATAAGATGCAGCATCAGGGCAGCGTTCAACACATTTAATGCAGCAGAGCAACTGTAGTCAAGGACCAGGGATTAACCTGCTTTCTGTCCAGTAGACCAGCCAACCATGAGAAAACAGTGTCTGAGTGTTGCTCTAATGTTGTTGGCCTTAACCGGCCTGCAGAATGAATACATTATTTTGCAATATTACAGCACAATCCACCTCCATATTTCTTGGAGCTTCTCGCAGAGGGCAGCTTAAGTCTCGGTGTATAAGCCAATTTGGATTGGCTCCACATTTTAGACAGATTCCAGTTCGGATTTACAATACTTTTAAAACACGTTCCTCCCTAAGCACAGCTTTCACTGTAAATGCATCAACATGTTTTTCCTCTCATGTTATTCCGCAGACTGTTGCATATTCTAAGCTAGACAACTATCACGTTCAATAAAGTTTAGCACACTAAAGCATTACTTTATAATACTGATAATATTCCGAGGTTTTAGGTGCTGTCATCGCTATCAACAACATGGTGTTGCATCCAAATGCTTGGACTATTTTCTTGAATGTCTCTTTAGCTCATTTTTCACTTGTGAGTCCATGCACAGATCCAGGATAAATCTCAATTTTTTTTTCTTCTTCTATCTCGTATCCAGACTTCAGGGGGCACAAGGCATTAGTCTCATGATGCTAGGTTTGTCATGTCTTCCCCAGCTGTGATCTGCCTGAACTCTTACATTACAAATAGCTGGAGGATTTTTCACCCTCTTATCACATTTGCCAAGCAGGCCTGTCTCTTATCAGCTTTCCGCTAGAGATAAATGGGCTTTTGAAGATAGGAATAAGAGAGGTTTTTGCAAGCTAATTCCAGAGCCCCATCTGCAGTAGATTACAGATAGGTTCTGGGGAGTGGAGAACGATACATATTTTAATATGTAAGTGTTGGAAGTATCAGGTTAAAGAGTGACTGGTATTACAATGTCATTTACTCTACAACCTAGAGACATGCAGAACTAACAGGCAGTAAGAAGAGATAATGGACTGAGAATATTTTATAGAGACTTCATCATTGACCGCATCAGTTACACTGCAGGTTTTGCTCCAGCCCTGATGAGAACAAAATGACATTTCCAACACAGTCTATCTGCAGCCTGCAGCACAGTGAAAGGCAATGATTGGCAGGCAGCAACAATGAATACAAAGCCACATTTCTCTGTGTGTCTTATCAGGCGGACAGGTTTGGGACATTTAGCAAATGGAAATAGGAATAATACAGAACTGATTTGGCTACATTTCCCACCCAAGCGGAAGTCATTTTTGGATTAAAGCTGCCTCAGCCGTCTCAGTGACAGTTACCACACACTGTTAATAACCACATTAATAACTACATCTTAACAATTTATATCTCTAATGTAGTAAAGTCAACAAATGATTCTAGTAATTGTAGTAAGAAAGCCTGACAACAACTGTTGTAATTTTGCTTTTCCAACGTGCATAGCATTTTGAACATTATTAGAAATTTCAATCAGTAAGTGTTCTTTAAAAACTGTAATTTTGATTATATATTTAGCTTTTATAAAATTAAATTCAAATGCGTGCAGTAGAAGAGAGAGAACACGCCTCATTGACATATTTATTCAAAGTATTAAGAACCACGTTATTTATTACTTTATAGGAATATTGTGCGTAATACCGAAAGAGACAAAAACATAGCACAGATTAACGGGGGACAGCGTCAGCACTGAACACAACACTTGTATGTCCTTATGGAAATATTATAGCAACACCACGGGAGAGCGTAAAGTAGGACAAATCACTATAAGCTCTGAACTGGATCGTGCGTCTAACCCCCTATAGGATTATTACGGGGGATATTGTAGTAGATAAACAATACACTTCGATTTCCGGGAGAGCGAAGACTTTTATCATCAACGCGCTGCACTAATATTGAGAGGCGCCATGTGATCCAGCCTGACCTTGATGGCTGAGATTCTTGGGCGCATTGAAGGGGAAGAAACACTAATTAAACAGCTCCTCCCGTGGCTGTGGAAGTCAGACACGGGACAGAGTCATATTGTGTTAATATCCTGCATGTTGGATTTCAGAGTGGACTTAATAACAGTCTGCAGTATTCTGCAAGAACAAGGAGCGGACCCACAGCAGCAGCTTCAGATTTGAGTAAAAAAAAAAAAAAAGGTATGCAACCGGTGATGTTGTGGCAGGCCTAAATAATACAATTAAAATAAAAAATAATCTTATCTCTTTGGTCATATAACTATAGGATATTAAAACCCACAGTGCAACAGCAGAAAATATTTCCAGAAAATGTTGATGATTTTCCTTAAACACGCCACAATCTTTACGTAACTTCCATTCTTATTATTTATTGTAATATGACGACCACACAAAGCCTACATTGTAGCAGACCTTCCGCACGTGGATATAAGTATTTTGAAATGAAAAATGAGTTAAATAAGTTTGGATATTATTCGAGCCTCCGCTACATATTTGCTTACAATGCGAGCCGGGGCGCCTCGTTGGAAAGGAAAATGCGCCTGCCACCGGCGGAGACGGGCTCTAGGAGAAAAATCCTAACAATGAACAGCTTATTCTAACACAACTGTGGTTCATTTCGACGAAAACTGGACACGTTCTTTCTTTTAAATCATCGACAGCGAATATTTGACCTGGAAACAAATGAAAGCAACCAAAGCATCGGTGGAATTTCATCAAACCTTACCGAGTCCAAATGCGCTGAGGTCGGTCGCGGAGGATATCCAAATCAGCCAGACTGGAGCGAATAAGAACGCGCGTTCATAAAGATATTCAAGCAAGCCGTGTTGGGGTTAAATCCAAGTAGGCAAAAAACAGACTGTTCATCGGTTCGACGATAAGAAAACACTTTACAGAAAACCTGCCGGAACAATAAATCTTCACTGAGGCATTTTCCCTCTCCGTCTCTCGGAAGAAAAAGCGGCGAGACCTTCAGGAAACAGAATGAAATTTCAGTTTCTTTTACTTCGCTAAAGTTCTGTAGGCAATTATTCGGGATCCTTGTGAGAACACAGTGGATCTTTGTCGAGCCAGAGCACCGCTCATAGGATTCCAAGTCGGCTATAGTGAAAGCGCCGATGACAGATCGTCCACGATAGATTCCCCAAAGTATCTGTCGATCTCAAAGAGAAAACGCGACGAAATACATATCCAATAGCCTCGCGGGCGCTTCGTGGTGCATTACAAATATAATTTGACGATTATCCACAAAATGTTTGGTAAGACTCGAAGTCCAGAGAAAAACGCAGTGAGCTCCGCTCCTCTTCGACCTGCTCTCCGTGCGCAACAGAGAGAGACTGGGCTGCGCTGCGCGTCAGCCAGCCTGTGTGTGTCTGTGTGTCAGTGTGTGTGTGTGTGTGGCAGCAGCTGTTGAAAATGAGGACAGGACGAGACCAGAGCAATCAATGTACGAGGGCTTGATCTGATTTGTTAACACTATTCCCAATAATGGACCCAAGATGTTTTTCATCTATTTCTATCGGTTCGTGCTCTTAAATCGCTTTATTTTATTTCGCGTGGTTGTACGGGATCTATCTATCTCTATATATATTTTTATTTATATAATTTCATTATATTTTGTCATTTATATATGCAAACATATTTTACACTGCATACTGCAGTGCAAAACACTATGTGTGCATGTAGCACATATTTAACACAGCACTAAATGTTCAATAATCAAGCTAAATATCTTTTGCCACTGTCTTATTAAACCACTCAAAAAACGTGATGGACAATAGGTAACTCATATTTTTTGACTGAGAGCCAAAATTCTAATATGCTATATAGTATTATGAAGCCTTTGGTGCATCGGAATATGATCTTTGCAACATTTATATTTATTAATTTACACTAGAATTCTTGAAAACGATCAGCAATCATATATAACTAACTGGCAATAATTTATAGTTTATTCTCTTTTACCATGCATGCATACAGAGATGTAAAGTAAAACTCCCTCCTATTGACCCCTCCAGTCTGTTACAATTCCCTGACTCTCAGTAGCCCGGGGAGTATGGATTGGCATCAGTTCTGACTGAGCAGGGCTTCCCATCTGCTCCTTTTCCACAGTGAAGATGTTATTCTTAAAATGTACTTTTAGAGAAGAACTCTCTGAAGCTAAAGAGGAGGAGGATAGGGCTTTGACGTCTCCAACAAAGTTAGCCCTGTGGTTATCCTGTTCACTCTTATGACCTGCTTAACTTAGCCATGATTGAAGTCAGGTTGAAAGAGGCTTATGCCTGCAAAATGCCAAGACAGAGTAAGGGGCTCCTTTACAACTCCACCTCCCAGTGGAGTTTTCTGGAGACAAGTAGAAGATTGGTGTTTACTTACTGCCATGCTGTGTTATACTCCACAGATACCCCTGAGAGAATGCCAGCCCTGGTGTGTGAAACAAATCCATTTTTTTAAAAGAATAATACATACTGTGTTTTGGATGGGTAAATAATACAGTGTGTTACCCACCCTAAACTGTGCATCTACATATTGTGCCTGTAGGTTAGGCACTGTATCACATGTAACAACAATAGGAGTTACGGCTTACTCTGCGGCTTTGTGTCAAGAATGCAAGCAACCCTAACCCAGCTGACTGTGATTAAGGGTCATCCCCAAGCCTGCAGATTTCCTTTAAAAATATAGGGCATTACAAATACAAACACACACAAACACATCAACTCACCAACCCACACACACAGGTCAGCGGAGAAGGCGCAGGAGAATTTGGAATCCGACAGGGAAAAGTTAGACGCCACTAAATTGGACTTTGGACATTCGAGCAATTGGCTGTGATTTTGTTTATTTTAGAAAATAACAGCTAACCAAAAGCAGCTGAAAAGAACCAGTGACCAAAAAAGAACATACAGTATATGACGCCAAATCTGGGAAACATTCCAGGGTGATGTATGCAACAGAGAAGCAGATGTTGGACCAGCAGGGCATCCTGGGAAACTGGACTTTTAGGCACTAAGAAAAGGAACAATACATGTTTAAGCCATGAAGGCATCATCACTCTCAAGATTCATATTGTATCAGCATCCCCCATCTCAAGAAAAACAGGAGCACATGTTGGGGTTTGGTGCACTAATGTTTTGTAAGGACAGTAAGCAGTCTGCACCTCTAAAGGCTCAAAGACATGCCAACTCTGAAGAAAGTCTCGGACCCACCCTTACACTGAAACAGTGTGCAGTTCATGTAAACGTGTATCCAAAGACAGTTGTAACACATAGTATAAGGGCCAGTTGTTATTGGTCAGTAAACTCTTTCATTGTGTAAGCTAATTGCTCCATTAAACCACAATGTCTTGTTCTTGCTTTTTATGCTTTTACACAGTAATAAAGATGTTGGAAGACACTGTACATGCAGCTTGCGTCAGTTATTTTTGGCTGACAACAATCACAAGAGGCACACTTCCAAAAAACGTAGTCCTTAAATATTTTTGTGACAGTTGAGATGGACACATGAGAGAAGCTCTAGTAGGATTATTTTTTAAAACCAGCAAGGTCACATATATTTCCCATGGTTGGGTTCTAACCACCACATTACCTCTGGGAGAAAGGTGGAGTGTATTTTCTGTCCTTCAGCACTTTAACAGCCAGCTTTCGGCACCACGCGCATTCAGTGGTGGGTCTCTAATGCTACCTGCCTTAGCCAGGAGAACAGTTAATCTCAGGTAAGCCTACACTGACTGAGTGGATCTAGAGGCCTGGTCCAAATATCTGCCTTGTGGAAATAGCATCTGGCATACAATACCCCCTCCTAAACAGCTTCCTAAAATAGGTACGGGTACAGGAAAAGCTGTTGAAAAAGCTGATGTAAAGAGAGAAGCGTGTAAGGAGAAATATGTTGATTCCAGATCGGATGTTAACAGGAAGCGTTAATATCGACCACAAAGAGAAAATTTAATATGAAGCTATTAGGCAAAAATTTCTTGGAGGATGATATTTTTCTGCTAACAACTCATCCCCGTTTTGAAATTGAGACTTTATCAAGAGCAAATACCATCTTTTAAAGTGAATGATGGTAAAGCCTGAAGGCACAGCCAGACAAAATACAAATTAGCTCAGACTCTGATGTAGCACGAATTTCGTGTATGCTTTTCATAAAGCTGCTAAATATTGGTATTTTATTTACAGTGTTTTTATTTTGTAGGAATTGGCACACAAGCATGGAGCATTCACTGAATTGACAAATAGCGTATACTGTTTCATATAACATTTATAGACTCAGCTAATTATAATTGTAAAAGAATTTCTAGTTTCAGCACTTGGTGGTTACACTACACTGTAAGTATGAATCCCAGCTATCTCTACTTTGAACACTAGCCATTACTAGTAATGATGGTGGAGAAGCACAACATAGTCTGTCACCACCAAAGATGGAGCAAAGTGATGTTTTATTCCATTTTATTTCTGTAGCTGTACATTGTAATTTCTATCTGGAAAGTGTCTTGTAGAACACATGATTTATTCATTATGGGGGCTTGAGTAGCATAGACCAACGATACGTGAATGAGCACCTTATTCAATGACTCCCATCTTTCAATACGGACAACAATTCTAGGTCATCCATTTAGAGCATCGGCATACTCCAGAATACAAGTAGTGCTGCTCAGAACAGAGGCCAGAGGATGTCAAACATTTTGAAGGACTCTCAGGAGACCTAACTAAAAGTAAAGGACTTTACAGTAATGGATGAGCTCTAGAGATGAACTAGCAACCAAATAAGATACACATTCTAAACACTCCATAAAATTATATATAGAAATTAATTCCCGTGGAAGTAATAGATTTTCATTTATGTGCCATCTGCAGTCGTAGTTCTGAAACTATTGCATGTATGGGGCTTGTCAGGCAGCTCGTTTTTAACTGTCTTGAAAGTTGTGCTCATCAAAGCTCTCATGGCAAATGTTTCTGGAGGTTCCTGTTCGACATGAAAAGTCGTCCTGATTGATCGAGGCGATGTAGAACAAAAAGCACCCTCCGCCAGGCACATTAAAAATGAATTTTCTCTGGGATTTGAAGGGCTGCGCTGCTAGGGCAGAGGGAGATGAGAGCTGGTAACTCTGCTAGTTTGCCTCAGGAGCCCCTCTAGCAGCTAGTCCCAGCTGATCCATCCATCAGCCTTCAAGCCCACAGAGGTGAGTGACTGTTTGAAGGCTCTGCCGGCTATCTTATCCTGAGGCTTAACAATCCAATATTGGTTGTTGCCGAAGATAATTACTCTCCATTGATGGTGGAATACCCAGGGCTAGCTGTAGCCATTTGCATTGCCTAACACCACAGATCGATGAGGGAGGAAAAGCAGTTGGGAGCTGATAACAGAGTTGCGTTAGACTAGTGTTTCTAGGAGGGATGTTATGCTCTCTCTCTGGCTTTTATTCTTCTACACCCTCACCCTCTCATGGCCTTCCTCCCCGACTCCCTCTTCTTTCAACGAACACGGTAAAGAATGGCTCCCACTGATAGAATCAGCAAGGACATTGCTGTCTTTATTCTCCCTCCCAAAGCATGCACATGTCACCTTGACATTCTTTATCTTCTC
This sequence comes from Ctenopoma kingsleyae, assembly GCA_032353495.1. Lineage (NCBI taxonomy): Eukaryota > Metazoa > Chordata > Actinopteri > Anabantiformes > Anabantidae > Ctenopoma > Ctenopoma kingsleyae. The sequence goes on from JAUBNQ010000028.1 coordinate 4,945,978, forward strand.
CGCAGTGCTGGCAGTAGAAAATGTGCAAACTAGATCCTGCGTTTGATACACAATTGTTTATGGACACACAGCTTTCATTTCCCCTCCTCCTGAGCTGTTTGGAAGATTGACGGAAGCAAAAACAACATTTTGCTGGTCTTGTCTAGAAAACATGAAAACAGACTCACAACCTTGTGTGGTCTTGTTGCTGATTTGTCTCCACTGGGGTATAATTTACACTAAGAAAAAAAAGATGGAAATTGGAGTAGCAAGATTAACTAGTAATTTATGGGCATTAGCAGGGTGGCTGCAGTAACAACCTCTGATATGCTTCACTGCAGCATTGCATTCTCGGAACCACGCCACCCTTTTCCGAGTTTAGAGTCTATACACATGCAGGACAGCCAGGCCCCAATAAATTATGTGTGAACTCTGAAAGTGTTTGCAATAATCAGAGCTATCTCACGTCTAACCTGCTGCTTGGGATGTGAAACGGAAAATGAAAAACAAGTGGTGTTATTTTCCCTTGTAATAAAATTTCCATTCCTTTAACAAGATAAAAGTGAATTGTGCTCCGACTCAGAAAGTGTGAAAGACGTTTGGAGATGAATTTTGCATGCACATTGATAATTTAATACAGACTGGCACCAGTTTATTAACATTCTATGACTTCCCTTGCTTTCTGAGAATAACCATATAATCTGTGGCACTTCGGAGGGAATTGCCGTCACTGCTGATCAGCTGGTCAAAGGTTGCTGATGTCAAATACAGTACTAAAAGTGTGAAGGCAAAACTGGAGGCTGTAAGTGAATCTGATTTTCTAATCATCATATAGAAGGCATGAATAATAATTAGCTAAATTCCCATGAAAAGAAAATTTGACTAGATTGCATGACCCCCAACTACGTATTAACAAGTTCTTGACTGCATGGTGATGTGCAGAAAATAACTCATAAGCATACACAGAGCTATTCGGAAAAGTGCATAATGTCTGATAATGTGATAAGGTAGGGCAAGGTGGTGGTGTCCAGTTGCTGGACGATCTTTTCTTTTACTGATTTTAATGGATGTCTGACATTCACAGCCAAGGCATCAGACAACAGATGCACTCACCGATAAGTATTGTATTCTCCATTCCTCTTCTATTACAAAACCACAGGTATTAGAGAAAAAACAAAGACTCTGCAGTAGTTCAGGTGCAACAGTGGCTGAAACTATAAGGAGGAGAAAATGACAGAATATTTGTTACCATGATAAACACAGAGTTGCCAGGAGAGAATGGAGTGAGATTAAATATAGGGTTACCAGAGCAAAGACCTAATCCATTCAGAGACAAATGCAGGGTCTCTGAAGCACATTTGTTGGGCGGCCTGAGGTTTAACAACTGGCATTATAACTCCATTTCTCATCATTACCTCCCTGTACTGTAGCACTATGGAGATAGGGTCACTCAGGGGAACAAAGCAGAGCAAGTGGAAGCAAGGAGTGTGAATAAGACAGATGATGGAAACCACAGAAGACATACATTACATACTGTATGAATTCCTGTATTCCTGCAAATTCCAATTTCTGATTTTGATTGTGTGTGAGCACACATGCTCACATAGAAAGAGAAACTGAATGAGTGTGTGTGCATAATTGTTCAAGGTTGTGCATGATGGCGCCTGCTGGAGCACAGTTGTGCACATGCAGCGTCTCCATGGTCACCATATGCTGCAGCATTTCTCAGAGGAGGATTGAATGTGGACACAAGTGCTCCCAGCAGTAAGTCAGTGTAGTGTCAGAAATGGAAATCCACCAGCATTCATGAATGATACAAGGCCTGCTCTTTAGCCCCAGACGTCAAAGGATTTGCCAGGGTGGATGAAGCAGATGCTTTGACAGATTTAAGGGAGCTGGGGGAGGGTCTTTTGACATCCCACTGCGTTGCACACTAACTCTCTAGTGTTACAGAAGTGTATAATAAGACCCCTTGAGGAAAAGTGTTAGGGAAAAAAAGAACCACCCAGGCTTAAAAAAGGACAAAAACAACAAAATCTGATTGCATTCAAGGCCTTATTAACATATCCTTTCACCAGAGGATGCCACTGGTTTTAATTCAGTAAGACACAGCTGCAATTTCTATTATGACACCACGATTCAATCAATTATGACTCTAAAACTATGGCTTAATTAACGCCATGCACAAGCTGCCTTTCACATGAGCCATACAGGAAAACAAAATGGCTGCCAGCTTCCCTCATGCCCAAAACAGAGGCTAAAATGGTGGTGTATACATTAACTATGCCCTGTGCAGTTTTATTGATTCATAGTTTTGTCTCATAGGGGATGTGGAACATGAACATTGTTCTCTTCCTTCTGTGCTTATAGTTTATTCTTCTTCAAAAAATGATATGCTGCAGCTTCCTCTGGATAGTTGTGACCTTGGCCCATTTTCAGACTTCTAGGGGAGTGTTTCTAATAAAGATGCTGATGGTTGATAAAGTTAGTGAGTCTTAAATAGATTACAGAATGCTCTCAACTTATTATAG
>JAUBNQ010000028.1:4960617-4974075 GCA_032353495.1 Ctenopoma kingsleyae
TATCGGTTTATATCGGTATCGGAAATTAAGAGTTAGACAATATCGGTATATCGGATATCGGTAAAAAAGCCAATATCAAACATCCCTACTTTACACAGAGCATCAATGTGATGAATATGAGTGCATATGCCTATGGGAGAAATCGTTAAAATAAACTGTCTCTGAAGGTTATCAAATAAGTCAATATTGATTTAAATAATGACTGGGTACCCTATGGATTAATACTGTTGTTGAATTATATTTACACTATCCAGGTTTGAGTTCTTCATCCCCACATGGACACGTCTGGTTTTGCCAAAAATGTAAATCTGGACAAAACAAACAATATACCTAGACAATGTTTTTCACACCTCACCATAGTAAAAGGACACCAGAGGACAATTGTTTCTGGCAGTGCGCCCGGCTTTGAGACTGAGGCCAGGGTCTGAGCTGTGTTGGGGAATATGTCCGGTGACAGATGCTCCGGAGACACAGGCCACGACAGAGGTCCAGAGAGAGCAATTAGCACAAACGAAGCTGCTATGTCGTTAGCTGGTCTTTATTAGAATTAGTGATCAGTTCAGAGGCCATTAGTCTCCTGCGATCAGAGACTCGCCTGATTGGCCTGGCCCGTTACTGGTGTTTGCATTTGTGCATGTACTGTGTTTCAAGGTGGTGAGACCTTAGTTCTGCTGTCCAGTTACTAAAAGTAGAAAGCAGCTGACAAAGACATATTCTATTAGCATAGTTGCTAGAAAGGTGTTTCACTGTCATCACTTTCAACTGATCTATTGTTATTATCCTGGGTATCCATGAAAAATTATTGTCGAACAGCATGTTTTAAATAAAGTCAAAAAGATTTTTTTCAAACTGAGTATGCGCTGAGTACTAGGGCAAACAACAAATGAATTGTAAGACTGCATGAAAACAGATTTGAGCACAAAATGTTTTAATCTGACAACACAGGTCCTGGCAGTAGCATTAAAAGTCACATTTAGTCAAGTTCCTTGTCCATAGTCAAAGCAAATGTGTTTGTACTTTTTTCACAAATTCAGTTCTTTTGCTTTGAATTATCTAAATGCTCAAGTTGTTTCCAATATAAGTACAAATTATATAATAAAGCAGATAATTAGTAAAAATGCAGTGTTGTGGATGTTGCAGGGAGTCATAATGATAAACATTTATCACTTAATTGTAAAAAAATAAAGTCCAGATGTCTGGCAACACAATAATTACCTAAATTAATTTGTGAATAACTACTGAAGTTGCCAGAAGTACCTGCCTTCTGTGCACTGGATTCTGCTTTGTCTTATTTATTTTCACAACTGTTTAAAGTACCTTAGACTGAAACGTGCTTAACCTGGTGGGAATCATAGTACACAGCGTCTTGCACTGTACCTTGCGTGATATCACTGGCTGGTGGGGGACTCTGGGACATCATTTTGTACACCTCTCTTCTCTGCCCTGTGTTGCATGCTGGGAAAGAGCCGCCCTGTATGTTGTTTCTCTCCTTTGCCCAGGCCCTGAGAGACTTCCCTGCTAATGTTCCCCTCCTGTTTTACAGCAGTACTTCCTGGAACAGCCCCCCTACTAGTCATCAGATGCTACATTAAGGGAGCACTCTGAAGTCTTCCTCCACCACTAAGGGCTCTGATAAATAACTTATGGGGGAGAGGATTCAAAACATCTCTCCTATTACTAGCCTCGATTCATTTTTTACAGTCCCTCGGGGCCCCCCCATCTGTCCTGCACTTCAAACGCATCTGAATGCTGTGAGATATAGTACTCTACCTATTCTATCCTATGGGATCCAAGTGAAGGTAGAGGGAGAGGGGAGGTAGGTATATGAGGGGGGTTGTGTGGAAAAAAAGGGAATATGACAGAGCCAAGAGCTCTGAGCAGCAGAATGTGCCGAAAGCATTTCTCCCATCACCTTCTTTTCTGACTATTCTCCACGGAGAGGAAGAAAGAAAGCATTTGAAGGAGAGGGAGCGGGAGAGGGAGAGTAAGGAGGAGGTAACGAGAGATGTAGTTTAAGCGTCATGGTCCGGCTCAGAGCTGCCACTTTTTGTCAAATTATAACACGTCCAACAACTCAGCTTTTTCTCATTCGCAATTACAAATTACTCCATTATGCTGTCGGCTGCCTGTCTCTTCTCTTCTTCTGTGTTGGAGGGGGATATGTCTGCGTGTGTGTGTGTGTATGTAGACCCATAAGATTGGGCAAAGGGAGCAGAGCAGATGGGAGGAGGCCTTTCCTGGGTTGGAGATGGCAGTTTTCAAGCCACATAACGAGACAAACAAGCAAACCAACAGTTGTAATTTGATGTGATGTCGACAGTAATTGTCTTTGATGCCGCGGGTGGGCGCAAGGGTGGAATGGGGGCGCGGCAGGTTGGCCTTGAAGTGGTAGTTATGGAATATAAATTGAGGCTGCCACTTTTCTGAAGGTAGGGATAAAAAACAGGCGTCCATTTTTGCGAGGCCATCATGACAGCGTTTTAGACAATCACCCTATCAGCTTAAATGGATTTTAAATTAGCAGTGTGAGCATGACTAACAACATATCTCAGCTCACTCTGGGGAGAGAAAAGCATACGTGTGACATGCATGGATTCTGATGGAGTCGAGATGGCTTTCAGTGATCCCTTTTATTGACACCATGATTTTTTCCAAGCTTTTGAATCAGGTCTATTCACATTTCAAGCAAATTCAATTTGAGCTCCAGATCAAAGATGTGAATGAGACCAATTTTGTGTAAGGTATAATATTAACTGGGAGACACATATTTAAAGGGTGAAAATCTGATTTAACCTAAAATCACTGTAAATCACATAAAAATCTAATTATTATGCCCCTTCTATCCAGCATTTACAAAGCTTCACTTTGTCACCTCTAAAAGGGAAATCATCACTGAACAAACCCTTGTCTTTCCACAACACCTCTAGTGGGTCTCTCGTCTTTTTACAGTATATTCTCTTATTACAGTATATTCTGATGCAGATTATTATACTGTTGTGTTTTAGCTTGGTAGTTCATTGAGTCTAAGTTCAACTGTTTCTCCCTTCTGGACACTACTGCAGCCAGTTACTAAATGTCAATGCCCACATGACTGTTTCTGCCTAGAACAGCACCCTGTGGATCTAGGTGGAAAGCACAACCACCATGTATTGAAATAATAAGGCCAGTCTCATTTTATCACTAGGAGAGCAAAGCTAATGAAATCATGCAGGAATTAAGCTGTTTAAGGGCTGCTTCTCGGTCTACGATAATGAGCATGCTATGTAGGAACCCCTATTCAACCTTCTTAGTCCATGTTGAGCTACTGATATTGCTTTCATCCGGCTGGTCTAAAAAAGGACACAAGCAAGTCTTTCAAAGGACAAATGCGGTGTGGGGAGTTTGGGGGAGCCAGGGTGAACTTAACAAGCAGGGATCTTACAGATTTAAAGGTACTGCTAAAAATTTATGGAGGCATGTTTGGATGGGGGCCACAGTGAACAGCTTGGCCAGCTGAGCAACATCACAGCGGGATGCCTAATAAGCCCTGCGCAATTTTTCACCCCATATTTTATCAATAAAAAAGCAGTTTAAACAGCCTCCCCCTGAACCACAGCCGCTGCACTGACTGCCATCTGGAGCCCTCTTTCATTTTCTAATCCAACTGTCATTAAAATGCTTCTTGGCAGTTTACAGCTCGTTCCCCGTGTGCAGATGTGGAAGCGATCTTCAGACGGGGCCCTCTGATCAAAGTGTTCGCTGCTGTCAGACAGAACACTTACCACCCTCAGGCTACCTTCCAGTCCTTTCTGGACTTAATGCCTCCCATTATTTATTTATTTATTTCCACACTTCTGTTTTTATCAGGTGTAGGAGTCTCAGCAGAGCTCGTGTCAGCTGCAGAAGCTGGCAGTGATTGCCTTGAGATTACAGAAGGCTTGGGTTGCAGGTTAGAAGTACAATTAAGCAAAACATGTAACCTTGCTAAATGAACTGGTGAAGTTCCCAATGCCATATAAACAGAGAAAAGTATTGGATGTGCATCTGATTTATAAATATATTATTAAATATTTAATTTCTGTGTGAGGCTACTTCACTTGTTGCATCATGATCATGATATTATTTTTTTAATCAATGCATGTAGTCTATTTGCAATTTAGCTATTAATCCATATTATTACAGCTAAACCTTGTTATATTGTGGTACAAAAGATGCTCATAATAACAGCAGAGTGAATTATACCTTGACAGTGCCATATAATGTTATGTCAAGTATAGAAAAAAGAAATCAAGATAAGAACAGTGAGAGCACAGTGTTGTCTGTCATGACAAAACCACACTTTACGAGTGCTGCTGTTGGTTGAAAGCTAGATTTAAACTTTAATTTATCCATGCTGCATGTCTGAATCCAGTACAAGCCACAAACTATGGACTATGCAAAATATTATGAGAAGCCATCCTGAAAGCTGGAAATTAAAAAAAAGGCAAGCCACTCACCCTTCCCTAATCTAGTGGCATTATTTTTTGCGCATGGATGCAACTAGACAGGAAAGATTAAGACTTTAAGATCATGGAAAAAATTACTATATTAAAAAATCTACTTTTAACAGTTATTTTCAATGCTTGGTCCATTGGCTGAAGAAGAAAACGTATAATATAAAAAAAATCACAGTGTAAGAAGATATGGCACAGCGCATTAGGACTGAGCACAAATGTGCTCATTAGAGTCAAATACTGTCAACAAAATGCACAATAGCATCACTGTAGGACTGTTTATGTTATTACATATAAACATAAAACAATCCCTTAGTATGCCAAAACTAATGGCGACAAAAAATATGGTCACGTACATTATTGCTATAAGTCTCTAGAGCTTTGCAACCTAATAACATTAGTGTTTCTGGCAGCAGACACAAAGGTGATGGCAGTGGGTCAACCCGTTGGCAGTGTGTCTGTATCATATCACACTGCCACATTCACTGTGTGCACATGCATGACTTCCAGGCTGCCCAGCGACCCGCAGCCTCCACACTGATGTGGTGCAGTGTGCCTGGCGTTAATGCTCCGACCGGGTGTTGATTGAGCTCCCCTAAAGCCAGTGACGCATGTTGCCTTTGTTTGGCAGCCATCCCGGTGTAAAAACTAGGGCCATATTCCGCCTGTCAGTGCCATGTGTTCGCTCTCCTCAGAGACCAGCGGCTGATGCCACTCAACCACCACCACCCTACCTCCCACCCCCTGGCATCTCCTTGGGCACCCCAGGCCTAGCAGGTCTGCACTAATGAAGTCAAATTAATTTAATGGATGCCCATGCCGCCTGCGTCTGTGCTGCTTGGCAGAGGGACAGTTTTAATGCTGGTCTCAGTCTGTGGCTTCAAACCTCATACAGATCCAAGAGCTAAAAGTGACAGAAATATCAGTGTCAGCTGTGCCATTGTGCCTGGCGTGACTCAGGATTGATCTTTAGTGCTCATAAAAAAAACGAAAGTGGCAGAGAGAGCTCCAGTTAACTTCGAAGAGAGACCAGGTGTGTCCACTAATTAAAGCTCACTGAAAAGACGAAGGGAAAATTACTGGCAAATGAACATGAGTGACAGTTGTCGTTAATACCTGCTTCCCACTGCCCCCCTGAGCCTAGAAATCCCCCCGTTAACTTTTATAGAGCACCCTTTGATACAATAATTATTTTTTTTCCTGTAATCTTTCAAGCCCTGTACCTTTTCCCCTGGCTAGTGCAGATCAAAGCAAGCTGGTTTTGTGCATAAGGGACTGCAGAGGCTGGGGTTTCTGGCTTAATTGAAGGCAGCTGGCCTATGTGTGTGTTTGGGCCTGATCTCAGTATGCTCTCCAGGGTTCTCGGCTTTCCACATCACATACACATTCGCCCACGGAAAGTTCTCTCCAGAGCCCGAGTGACGCGGAGGCCTGCAGGGCTTGAGGTCTGGCAGTCGCCAGCCCATCCACAGGCATCCGAGTGTTTAGATTGACTTGGAGATGCTCAAGTGGTTAGCAAAAGAAAGATGGAATATGCTTTTCTCAGTGGGTGGGAGAGAGGCTCGGACTCAGTGTTCACTTCCTTTATTGTCCATCATCACCATTATGAGGACTGCACAAGATCCGTCCCATGAAGTTGCAAGGTTGTGAAACTTGGCTTTGGTAGGTCATTTTTAGTAAATGCAGACAAAATTCAGGGCCTCAGATGGTAACAACGGCCAATGACTTCATGATTAATGTGTGTTGATTTTCCTTGTAAAATGTCTACAAAAATATGAGTAGCATGCTACTTTGCTGACTGGCCTCTCTGTCTGAAAAGGGAATTAAGACTCTCCAAACATTCTTGTTGTAGCCACAGTGGACCTAAGCTCCATTTACTGATGTATTTCTGGCCAAAGAGGAAGCAATGCTTCTTCAGGGAAACATTATCCATGATGGCACTGATTCTTAATAACAACTGGGAATTCTATATTTGTCCTTGATTGCATATGTCATTTCTTGTGGAAGAAAAGCAAGTCCTCTTGCATTAGGACGTCTTGTGCAGACAAGCCAAGCCTGGGACAGACACGAGTCTTGGTGCGCCAGCTCTAAACGCACACAAAGTCTGTCTTACATTTCCAGCCAGAAGAAATGTGTAAGTAATTACAGTCCAACCATGTTTATTGAATAAAAAACCACTTAGGCATTATGTTTATGCACGATCAGAAACACTCAAATCTTACATCCACGTACACAAAAACATTTGTGTCTTTTTTCTCTCCCCACAGAACATGAAACCGACTATGGAATCAATTTTACTTTTATTACTCATGTGGAAAAATGTATACAGTGCTTGGATTGTTATTCAAACACAGGTCACTTGAAAAACAATGAATCATGTGCCATGCTACTCCGGAGAACTTTGGACACACTGAACATGGGGTTAGTCAGTTTAGATGCCTGTTTAACTTTGTGTCACACAACTGCACTCAGATTATTCCCTAGGCTACGTGCTGTGTTATACTCACTGTTAAGTGCATTAACTGCTGCAAGAGAGCATCAGTCAAAACATGTTACACAATAAGTGATTTCAGGTTAATTACATCAAGCAGGTTTTATGTTTGATATTGTGTTTTGTAACGTAATTCTTTAGAATGGTATATGAATTTATGCAAACAATAAAAGCTGTAAACCTTTTAACAATCAATAGTAAGTTTAGTCTTTGTTCATATTGCAAATATTGTTCAACGCAGCTTTAAGTGGATGTTTACTTCTATATAGACTACAACAAATGTTTTGTTAACAGCTGTGCCTGCAAAATATATATGCATACGTGTGCAATTCTTCAGTGTCAGAAATTTTCTGCAGATACGTAGAGTACGAGTTTGATGTAATGTGGCACTGCAGCCGCAGTAATACTTCACAACTTGTCCTGTTTGATATGGCATGCCATGCTTTTTCTATCACCGTATCATTGAACTGACGAGATCTCTAGCAGAAAATTGTGCAATCGAGCATTTCACCTGGCCGCCGCTCAAAAACTCTTCTATTACAGACCCAGGGCTCTCAGGTGGGAAAAAAACAGGGTTTGAGGAAAACCACCTCTAAAAATGGATCTGGTCAAGGTGGAGGAAAAAGCACACATCAAAACCTGGTGTTCATCAGGGCAACAATAACTCCCTCAATAACAGTGATCACAAGCTGTTGAACATGGCTGAGTGGTGACAGGATTTTCTCGAAGACTTAGCAGAGCACTGATGTTTCAAAGACAGAAGGATAGGGTGTGTGTTATGATTTTAAAAGAACAAAGGGACGAGTACTTGTTCTATTAACAGTCTCTGCCAACACAAAGAGCTTCACTGAGACGAGGCAGTAAGCGAAAGAAGATTGCAGTCTTGATGCCATGTTATGTTTTCACACCTCCTCTGTTATGAGTGGCTGACGTGGTTTTGCTTGCCACAACCCTTCTATTTTCATCTGAAATGCCAACATCAGCGCTAACCTTTAGGAGAGAATCTGGACCAGGCTATTGGGTGCCACATCAATGACGCCATGGTCATGTTGACTGTCCCCTGCATTGCTGTGTGACATGCATTGCTAGTGACAAGCCGTCTTCGCTGATGTCAGCTGGCTGCGTCTGCTGGCTGGCCCTGCAGAAGCTCCAAGTCTTTCTCTGTCATCACGCCTCTTCTTCCCAACATGCACTCGGGCTGGGTTTCACCGCTGAGCGTGCCCTTACACTCACTTCCCTCAAGGTTTGTACACAAACACACATACACACACACATCAAATACTGCTAAGACTAAGAGCGTCCTTCTTACACTTACTGCAGAGACAAATCTAAATGTGCTTCCTGATCACTGCATACTTGTGTGCTAAATGTATAACAGATGTATCACTTCATGACCACGAAAAGAGAAAAAAAAAAAACAACAACTTAAATTTAGCCTGCAGAGCACATATGATTTAGAGCTAACTAGAAATTAAAGTGAAAACAGCATGCAAACAGTTTCCAGGTTCATTGTAACAGTGAGATGTGAGGAACATCATAAAACTGCCTGGCCACTCTACAAAGCTAGAAGTAATTATTTTCTTCTAAAGGTTGATTATAGCATAACTCTAATCTTAACCTTAACCCTTAATGTTCAAACATTACAAAAATTAGGGGGGGAAGTTTCCTCAAGTGGTATGTTTCTGGTATTTTTCCCACTCTACTGTTTAGCTTTACTTTCAGGCTTAGTGAGAAAGAGAAAACTGGAGTGAATAGAGGAAGTGACTGTGTAAGAGGGGGGAGGGAAATAAAGAGGGAGGGAGAGAGAAAGACAAAAGCAAGAGGAGAAAAATGACATCTCCATATTAAGGCCTGTGTTGCCGGTGTCAGTTCTAATTTCACAGTGCCTGTGGGGAGCTGAATGCAACCAGTCAGCTCTGGTCTCATCTCGTTCCTCCTCCATTTTGAATCAGGGTCGGTGAATCCCAAGCTGGGGGGAAAGGAATATTACTGGCAAATTGGTTTTAGATTAAAGGAGGTGGCGAGGCATTCTGCTTTCTCAGCTCTTTCCCAGGTGCACTTAATCTAATTTCATTAAAGAGATAAGGACAGATGATCACTTGTGTCGAAACATTAAGCCTTTCCATTTTTCCCATCCGTAAAAAAACATTAAGGTTGTCAGCGGCCTGGTGGCTGCCCTGTTTGTTATTGCATATGATGACTCTCACAGACCAATCTGGATGTTGCAAAACAGTGGGGGCTGGGGAAGAATATGGGGCTGGGGGGGGGGAGGAGGGGGCATACATAAATATATATTACTATTGTCTTTTTCTTTTTCAAAGATGGTGACAAGGTAAAAACTTGAGCACAGTGGTATTGACAGATGGACAGTACGAAGTAAATAAAGAAGAAAAGATGAGGATGGGATATAAAGGAAAAAAATAGAGGTGAGAGCAGTGGATGTGTTAACGGATCTGTTTAAATCCCCACAGCATGTTTGTTTTCCATTGCAGGTGAACTGCTGGCTTAACAGGGCATGCCCCCCAACACATCGGCTGGGAGGATACCACTAGCTGACGAGCCATTACTGATAAGCCGGTAGAGATGCTCCGAAGTGATACAGTGATACGGCATTTATTCTGCACACAGCAGGAAGATAAGGGGGTAGAGGAGGAATTAACGTGTCAATCAAAGCCTGTGCACTACCCTGGCAGATGAGTAACGCAAGAGCCATAAAAGAGCTCACAGACAGGATGTGGTAATGGTCCTCGGAGACTCCCCCGGAGACAGATACACTTTCAGCTGAGTGACTGCTCGGCAAATAGGACCAAATAGAATTAGCTGACCCGGGTGTGCTCCGCTGTGGCTATGGTCATGCAGCGGTGGTAACACACCTGACACAAGGCCACTGTCTTAAGGGCCGCAGAGAATTTAAGCAGTTCAAGCTAACATTTTGCACACAGACAGACAGCAACTGTATTCTTTGCAGAGGAGTAAGAACACAGAGGAAATTGGAGGAGCCGGCGAGGACGGCAAAGTGGGGCCTAATGGAGATAGGATGACACTTCAGGAGAGTGCATGAACAAAGTGAGAAGGGATAAATCCCACTCTATTTCTTTCTCTGCCTCTCAAATGAAAGAAAATGACCATCTTGACTTGGAGTATCTCAGACATGTCAAAGGTTGACAGGATTGGCTGGCTGATAGATTACAGGTGAAGCAGAGAGGGGTGGAAACATTTCAACATTTCTAGTAGCTGAGAAGACACGGAGTACAAAAATGTGTAAGGGTTATCAAATGTTGATGTCAAGTAATAAACCAAAAACGCACAAGTGAAACAGCTGTATAACTATATATGAAATAACACAGAACAAACACTTATGTTTTCTAAAAATGTCACAGTTATATAAGCATTTTATTACACATTCACTCAACACGTATTATGTGAAAGACTAAACAGCTAACATATTCTAGAGTATGTAAGTGCGTCTTAGTCAACTGACAGTCAAACACAGGCATTAAAATGATTTCAACAACACTGAAGAATAAACGTCCTCGGTTCTGTGGCCACAAACATTCACAGTCTTTGTATGTACCCTATGTGGTTAGTTCCTTTATGAGCATCACATTTAGCATGACTACATGCAAACACACCAAGTGCAGCTTTAATAACAGTAAACGACAGAAAAGACATTATTCTTCATATATTATTCTTGATCATTTGAGTTATACCCCAGGGTGCAGATACAATATAAGCAAGGTAATCCCTACTTTTCTTTAAAGGAACACTGAATACTTGTCACTGTCAAACATAAAGCAATACCAGCCATCAGACGACAGACCTCCCAAGAAGAAATGCCAGTGATGAGAACACAATACCCAGATTCAGATTGCTTGCTTCTTCTTCAAGGCTAGCCAATCTACATAAAGATCCCCCTCACAGCAGCCCCACGCTGAACTGGAGGTGACCCGGCAATCTCCGAAGAATTCAAGTCTGACACATCCTGGAAACACATCACCGCATCTCAAGCATTGCTTTCATACAAGCGAGCTTCGCAAGGTGTGGCAATCCAAACTGACTTTGATTTAGCGTCAACTCGTCAGTTTTATTCAAATACAGTGTAACTGATTGCACCCCGGGGCCACACCTGGAAGCAATATTCTAATTAAGTTAATCTGTAAAATCCTGACAACGTGGGTGTTCAGGTGGATGGTAATCTGATGTGAAAGAAGTCTTTGTTTTCATTGGAAAGATACGGATAGAGCTGGCACCTGTTTCAGCAAAACGTTGCAGAAAATTATCGCTGTCGAGTTATCCTGAGTGCGGGCAATTACAAATGACAGTGTTTGTCTTTCTCCTCGTGGAACCCAATTTTTACACCATCATTTTTTTTTTTTTTTTGCTACTTATGGTGACGGCCTGTCAGTGCGTTTTTTTCCCGTGTTCCCGTTTCCTCAACGATTTGATATGGATGATTCGCAACTCTCTCACCTTGATTATGGTAATATGTGTTTCTAAGGAAATGAAAAGGTTAGTGCGGCTTTAGCCTCTATCCAGATGTTCTTTTTTCTTCTTGCAATCTTGGCAAATAGGTTTTCAAAGATTCCACAACAGTGAAACCTGTTTTGGACTTGTGCTGTCATTCAGTGCTATCTCCTCTTGGCTGCAAATGAAAGCTTTTCTTTGTTCAATATCTCTGTTCCTGAGAATGCAAAACTAGTGTCATTAGAATAATAAAAATATTTACCTCTGGGCCTCTATTCTTAGGTAGACAATGAATACGTCAAAAAAGGTGTTCACATTTAATCTTTGTTGATGGGTCGCTATGTTGGGTGTGGAACAACACCCTTATTGCTCTATGTAATAATGTTTTGAAAGGAATGCCAGCATTGTATTTGCTGGGTTGGCATCATCTTTCATAATCCCTCATGTACCCTTATTAGAAGATGCTCCGCTTTTTCAGTCATTGCCCATGTGCATACTGCATAACGTTCCTGTGTTCATCCTAGTTTTGCCACATGCTACAGATATACAGGTGTGTACAGATAGCAAACAGTAATTTAGGATGAATATTAGGGGATATATTCAAATTCTAAAACAAGTCATTTTGATACCTTGTCTGACATTTTCAGACAAGCTATCAACTTCTTGAGTGGCATTTAAGCACCAAGCCCACCCCCGAAAAAAGGCTCAAGACCAAGAACTGAGAATGGAAACTAAGAACTGAGACCAAAGCTTGAAGACACATTAAAAACAGGTAAAGGATCTAAGAGTGAAAATCACGTAGCATTAGTTACAATTTGTTGCTAATGATTATAATGTTTCACTGCAGTGTAATTTTACTGCCTATTTTTATTTTTTTTCATGTGCAATCCATTGAGTGTATAAAAACTTGTGATAAAAGTGACATTAACACTATGGCATCAGTATTCTTCATAGAATCCGTATTGATTTTTTGAACCAGCAATACATTTACAAATAGTGTTTCACAAACTACAATACCACTCCCTGACAAATTGATGACAAGTGCACCAGAAGAGAAAGGTCTAAACAGGCTCTTGACAGTGGGCTGTGTATTAATAGGTATAAAATTCAACAAACAGCTGAAAGCTTGGCAGCAATGTCTAACAGTCCACTATGTTTTGAACTGTGTCCCAGTCCACCTAAACTGGCTCATATAACTGGTGCCAAATGCCAAATATGGATGTGTTTTACTGAACAGACAGAGGCTGACACCTAACCAACAACACAGCAACACCGCTGAGTTCCTATAAAAAAGAAAAAATGCCAAAGCAAGCAATACTTGTTCTATTCACTTCTGATTCTTTTGGTGTTGTTGTTTGGTATTGTTGCTATATCAAACTTTTACATATTAAATGTCAGAATTTGTGACAGTATATAGAACTATTACAAGTCTCGAGTAACTGATGGAGCAGGCAGGAAAACAAAACCCTGAAAGGGAAACACCCGGAGAGCTTCCCACTTACTTTACTTCCCTTTACCCCTCACAGTGATGCCAGGGAGCCGTATGGAGACTGACAGGCCTGCTCTGTCTCTCTGTCGTGTCAACTAGCTAGCGCCCTCGGTTTCTTCTTGCTTCAATGAAGAGATAAAAGCCTATTGACTTGCCAGGCTACAGTTAATGCAAATTGGGCCTGCTATCAATGTATTATTTATGGGGAGAGCTGCAGACATTTCCACAGAACTGGGAGCTAAGCTTACAGGAGATTAGGCATGCTATCTCATTCATTTACCAGGGAGTAATTGCTAAACTGTGGAGGAATTAGAATGCGTGAGGTTCCCTAAAGGCGTCTCATCTTGTAACCAGGTGGCTGCCATCAGCCAACAACATCCAAGTCTGTGATAAACAAATACACAGAAGTGAAAGTGATAGACTACATCTGTCAAATTGTCAAACACTTGATGACATGACTGCTAAAATAGTATGCAGTTAAAAACCTACCAAGTTGCTAGACCCAGTTTTACTTGCATGTTTTCACACTGTTATACAGAGAC
>JAUBNQ010000028.1:4977738-4988685 GCA_032353495.1 Ctenopoma kingsleyae
ACCAAAAAAAAAATAACAGACTGGCTGGTTGGCTCTTCAGAGGCAGGGAGCAAGCAGCAACATCTGCACCTGGCAACCGCCCGTTACGAAGGGTAACAGGGGACTTGCTTCAGCGGATGGCTCATCCACAACCCTCCCTTCAAGCTTCCCACCTCCTCTCCAACCCCTCCTCCTCCCAGCCAGCACATCAGATGGATGCATTTGACATTTACACAGCTTTCAACACTTCAGAGACAGGAGATTTATTCTGCCAGCGGCCCTGGCTGGAGCCAGGCCTCGACCTGGGTTCGGCCCCCATGACGACCCTGTAGCTCAGCCCTGAAATGAGGCAGGGCTGAGGAAAAAGGAGCAAGAGGGAAAAAAACTGCGATAGGGAGGGAGGGATGAATGTCTCGATTCTCCTGGACATTTCCTCTGGCAGATTCTGATAGACGTGCAAGGGGAAGACAATAAGCATTGCGCATCCCGGAGCACATTAGAACGACTGGCCAAATTAATCACACAGTTCCACTTGTCACACTCAGAGGACAGTCTGCCATGAATTCTGCCTCAGAGATAGAGAGAGGAACAGAGGAGGAACTTGCCCAGCTATGCAGATGCTGGCACGGCATCAACAACTGTGTGCCTGAATACTGATCGCAACCCTGCTCTAGCTCCAAGAAATCTAGAATGAAAAAATAAAACAAACATAAAAAAATAGCTGCCAGAGCTGCTGGCACATAATTGTCACTGTCACATCCTTCTCAAAATAAATCATCAAATAAAACAAATAAAAGTGAAAAAAAGGAGAATATACATAAAAATCTTTGTGCTTCGAATGCAAGTTGTGTTGCCAGCAGAAGTATCTTAGGCCTTCAGATGCAATGGTAGGACTAGTTTCCACTTTGTTGTTTTCCACTCATTGCACTCTGCAGATTCAGTTGGAATGCAGCTATTGAACGGTAATATTCATAAAAATATTTACGTTACTTTATACCATTGATTGAATGTCATTTAAAGCTGCTCCATTTGATCCCTTTTCCACATGAATATGGTGACATGCCAACAATGCAAAACTGTAACATCTTCATACTGATAGGGAAGAAATGGCTTTAATTTAGAAGGCATCTCTTCTGAGATGTACTGAAATACTTCTGATTGTAAGGGAGAAAGTACTGACAAACACAGATCTCCTAGAGTGAGAGCACACAGAGTGGGTAATGGTCCATTTAGATAGTCGAGGACCAAAGCAGTGTCAGATACTGGTGGAGCAACACCAATTTCCTCATGCAATTTCCCTCCTGTGGAGGCTGGGATGAGTTGTGGGGACGTAAGCCCTGTGGCCACTCTGATGGGGCGTGGAAGCTGAGCGTCGGGTCCTCGGGGGGACCTCTTGTTGGTCCTGAAACATCAGCAGGATATCTGAGGGTGTCTTCGGCCTTGTGGTTGAAGTTGAAGTAAGCAAAGCCTCACTTCAACTCAGCTTTCATAATTTATCAACGGGGTGTTTTGTCGCAAGCTCTTGTGTGTTCTCACTCGCTGAAACAAACTTAGAGAGCTATGAGTCACTACAAAAACAGTGTGGGTGCGCGCTTTCGTGTGTGTGTAAGCATGCAAGTGGGCTGGGATCAAAATAGTCATATAAAGAAATAAATATCTTTGGCTGCTTCACATGACCTTACAATTTCATGGCTACTGTGCACCAAGTGGGGCAAACACTAAAAAAAGCTTCCAGAACGTCAGTGGCAGTGCTGTATTTTTATTAGGGTTTACACAGCTCACAGAGCAACACTGCATTTAACTCTCTCAACCACAAAAAGAAAAATATCAAGTGATTGCTCTTGACCCCACTAGCTGTATCTGAAAGCACCACCTAGCAAAGTGATTTGATCACAGGATCAAATCTATACAGCCATTTGACCTATGACCTCCACAGCAGGCAGCATGGGAAGTCAGCTGATTACCTTGGGTCAGCCTAGGAGCTGTGGATTAGGAAAGTATTGATCTTGGTGAAGATGTAAGCTCCAGAGGGAATGAGATTGAGAGAAAAAGCTCTGCAGGGTAGAAATGATATCGACCAGCAGAAAGAGGCCTAGATAGGCTCACACGTAAAACCATATTTGAGCTTGGGACCTCAGAGTTGACTGTGCAAACAGAGACGGATTCAGCAAAAGCTCCTTTCACAGGGGCCCATTGAAAGAGGACAGAGGGAGAGAGCGAGTGAGAGTGAAGGAGGATTGCAGAAGACAAGCTCAGAGAAATGCTCTTTGCATTAGCCAGACACACAGAGGCCTCAGGTTCAGAGCTGACACTTAAGGGAAGAGACAGCAGGGGCCATGTAAATCAAGTTAGAGTGAGGAAAGATATAGTCCTGACCTGGGTCCAACCTAAGCAGACTTTAACATTACCCAGAGTCCATCTAAACAGCATTGAGACCTGGCTGCTCTCTGTTTCACTTCCATGCAAAGTATGTGGTGAGGTCAAGAAAGATGAAGGGGAGGACATGCATAGACAGATTGATGGTGATAGTGGTGGGGGTAAACTTGACGAGATGTCCCCCTTCTTCACTAAATTAAAGGACCGCCTTGTCCATTCCAACAAGAAATCCCTCATCCTTTGCTTTCGGAGGGAGTGACAGAGCTGCCTGTGCTGCTGGTGTGATCCTTGGAGTGGTTTTGGGAGGGAAAAACAGACAGTAATGGCAGATGTATGAGGGAACAGGGAGCATTTATTCAGCTCAGAGTAAAAGAAGAAAACTGCCAGAAACCTGAAGGGATAGGGAATACACAACTGTGTTATGAATGTAGTCGTGGAAGATAAATGGGGACATAGTTAAGAGGATGAGAGAAAAAAAAACAAAACCACTGAGTTATGTTTTTTCACACCTTGTTTTTCATAAGGCTTCTACTCGTCTCTGCTGACTGTGTGACTAGCTAACTCACTATCTCTGCTTCAGAGGTGAACACACACGCATGTACAATCCTTAGTACCTCACAGTGTTTTGACATGGCCCCGGGCCCGGTGCTGCTCAGCTGCAGCGGCAGACACTGGGCATTGGAAATTTAAGTCGGGCGTAGGAGAAATTAGGCGAGGATGCAAGGAAATGGGATGTTGACTTGAACTGGCCCCGGGGGCAGCTGAGAGTCTCCCTGTGCAGCTCCGCTGGCTGCCTGACAGTTTGATGGAGCGAGTGGAGGCTTCCCCGCGGCCTGAGCCGCTGTCTCTAACACTGATGTAGCTCAGTGAGGAACAGATTGAGCCTCCAGGCATCGCTCTGTACTGCTACTCCCTCCTTTCTCACTTTCTCTCTCTCTCTGCACTGCTACTACTAGCTCTCTCTCACTAATCCTGTCAAGCCAACACACACAGACGCACACACAGCACATATGCATGCATATATATACTGTACTATACGCATTCATGGAAAATGACATACTGTATGCACACATAAAGACACTTATATACACAGAAATCACAGCAACGCCCACAGAGAGCTTGGCTCCCTCCTTCCTTCTCTCCCCTACAACAGTAATGTGATGAGCACTACAGATGCTGTTTACTGAGCTCTGGCTGACACACAGGAGGAAGGAGGAGGAGAGAGAGGGTGGGAAGGAAGAACAGGCAGAAGGAGGTAGAGTCAGGGGGCTGGCAGGCCACAGCCGTAATGAAAAGAATCTGGCGGCAGCCCACTGTGTGCTGGTCATGAGAAGCATGTGCCGCCGGGGGGCTCTACTGCTAATTTCAGGGGGCAGCCAAGCGTTTCACGCTAGACTTGTCATCGGGCCAGAGGGGGCATTCATACTGGGTGACAGCAATTGCGAGAGGGTGGGTAAGGGGTTTGGAGAGGGGAAGTGAAGTGAGAGGGAGAACGTTTCAAGCTCCCTTCCCCCTCCCTGTACCTCCTGTCCCCCCTCTGCAATGATCAAACGTTATTGTAGGCAGGGTACAGAATTACAAATGAGTGTCCTGTGGCAACGGCTGGAACTGGATTCAGCTCTCCACTCTGCTCTCTCCTCAGGTGGCCACGAGGGGCACACCTCATCCCCCAACCCCTGCTGTCCAGACAGGATTAAATACTTGCATTTTCCTAGTTAACATGACAGTAATAATCTGTTACAAAAGCAAGACGTTTATAAGCCCCACATTCAGACACAAAAACAATGCATAATTTCTATTCATATCTAATTTTAGATAGTGTTAGAAATATAATTTTATATTACAATATCAATATATGAATATCAATGGCATATAAGACATTGTAGATGTTTTGGAATTATCTTCAATATATATAGTATATCATCATATTGGCAAATAACATTTCCCACTGTCTTCACAGGACTGGCAGTCTGGTAAAGGTGAAACGTCTTTAATGGGTGCCATTGACTGACCTGGCGTGCACTTATGTCTTTCTCAGCTAAATATAATGAGCACAAAGTCACCAGAAATCATTAAAAGCATGAGATAAGAGAAAAAAAATAAAGAGAGGAGAAAACACCCTGTTAGCTGAAACTCTGCATCGTGGATCCAATGAAATGAGAGTGAGGGAGATAGAGAGACGCAGAGGGACAACTGGGGCTACAGAGGAGTTGATGTGAACAGCTGGCTGCTTCCATCTTGAAAAAGAAGTGCCTGGCTCTATAGTCTGGCAGCCAGGAGAGGCAAGTGAGGGACAAGCAGGGATGAAAGGAGGAGCGTCAGTGATGAAAGGTGGGTGGCTGATGGTAGATGAGTGGAAGTGGGACAGGGTGGTGGTGGGGGATTAACCAGCTTGCAAGGAGAAACTTCTGTGCACTGCCTCTGAAACAAGCCGTCACATGAGAGAGAATGGAAGGGATGGGAAACAGAACAAGACACAGAGAGCAACGTGGAGTGAGGGAGGAGAGAGCGAGCGAAGGAGGAGGCAGCCACATTGCACATCTTCAGGCTGTGAATAATTTAGAGGAGCACTGGGGAGACGAGACGAAGATGAACACAAAACACTGGCAGCGTTTGACCTAGAGCTGCAGCTACATCAGTGCACATCACAGAACGGAGAGCTCTCTCTCGCCCTTCCTCCCGCTTTCCCTCTTTTCTCTCTTTTGCTCTTCATCTGCCTCCCTCTGTGTCAGGGAGGAAACAGCTGTACGCTATTCTTGTTTCGCCTCACATTCTATGAAACTCAACAGAACGGCTGACAACTATGTTCCATGAGAATCTCTCTTTCTCCCTTCCTGCTCTGGGCACATCAGAAGAGCCTCCCGTAAAAGGAACGAGTGTGCATATGGGTTCTACTGTATGGGGCGGTAAAAGCAGATACATGTCTGTCTAGATCTCCTGACACACACCAGACTACTGATACAATCACATCATATGAGAACATTTACACAGCTTCACAGGATACATGCGGCAACTTCAAAGAATTCAAGCTGCATTATAGCCACTTTGTGCCTCCATCTTGACTTTTTAATCTGTCATGTCGTCATTTTTTAAAAGTCCATTGCTATTGAAACATGTTAGTTTTAATTACTCATTGATTTTAATCGAGCAAAAACCATATGTTCCCTTCCATCACTTAAATACAGTATGAGAATTGTTTGCTTTTTTTCTTATATCTTTGGTAACAGAATATCTTATAGACAAAAAAAAGAATCTGAATCATTATCTTAGGGCACTATAAAACTGTGATGAACATTTGCTAACAATTTACAGACTAATTGATTAACTGATTAGGAGCTCAGCAGACTAATTGCGATTAGTTGCATGTAGTTTTTTATTAATATATCTGAGTTCAGAAAATGTGCTTCACTAAATGGGATGTACTTCATTAGTCTTTTTTTAAAGGACTGTATGAAACTGACATTTCCAGTCAATAACTTCTTGCAGGCCCACATCAACACATAATGCAGGGTAAGAGAGGGTTAGTGTGGTGAGCAACCGAGCAGCAGAAACTGAGGACAGCGGCAGTAAATAACAGCTGCCCTGTGATTAGGCAGGCACAGAAGAGGTTAAACAGGGCTCATTCACGTCGCCTTTTCCAAGGTGCCATGAATCACCTCACCTGCTGAAGAGTGCGTCTGTGTGTGCGATGAAAGGACCACTGGGCATCTGTGGTGGGAGTGACAGTTGGGCGGACAGAGGGCGGTCTGATCAACCCAGAAGGGAGGGGGCCATTTATTACTGTAATTAAGGAACCGTGGGAGTAGAAGAGCTGAGACTGTAAACGTCATGTAAATCTCGAAATCTGATAGAAGCGAAATTATGACGAAAGTAAATGGTTATTCGTATAAAATGAAGACTGCACTAAAAATGGCAAAAAAAGAGCCCCCAGGGCACTTGGTTTCCTCTCTTTATTTTCTTACCCCCCTCCCTCTCTCCAACACCCTCTCACTCCCTCTCCTGCTATCTGTGGCTCGGTCTGTGTGGCTGATATTAATGGGATGTCCCTTGTTTGTAAATGTGCCAAGTTGTGTGCACCACTGCAGGCTGTCTATTATAGCAGGCCTCTTGGGCTGCTTTTCCATATGGCGTCACATATGGCACTCAGCAGCATCAATTAATGTTGTTATAATACTGATTTTTATGAGCTAGGGTTTCACTCCTTTCCGCTCTTCTCTACCCCTTCAACTCCTCCCTTTTTTCGTTACCGTCGCTGATTCTTTGATTCTTTGATTCTTCATCCTGCCTCTTTTTAATTTCTCAAACCTCAACAACCTGGCTTCTGAACAGTAGATTAAAATGTTTTCTATTCCACGTTCTTGGCTCTACCCAAACCATCTCAGAGACCTTGAAAATGACTTTGTTTCAACTACACTGCAGAAGAAACGCAACACTAGTGCCAATGTGTCAGAATCTTTGCATCTTCCCTGAAGGTGCAAGACTGCGATCAGTGAAATATGAAAAAACACAAGAAAGACAAACACAACAATTACACTGACCAAAAACTATGTTAGATAATATCACATATCTGCAACTAAACACTGCATTTACATCATCTATTTTGCTTTTGGTCACATTAGACCAGCATCAGGAACTATTAGTGTGTTAAATTAGGCCTGTATTTATGCATAAAGCAATAGGTAGATGGATGTAAGAACAAAATCTGAGAGGCCTTTTTGTTCCCTGGTGCCTTTGGTGGTGGATCTGACAGGAAGGGAACAAGAGTGTAGCAAAAAGCCCCGCTTAAAAAGCTCCCAGCCACGCCAGCCTTGTCAGCGACGCCACAATTAGAGACTAGATCACTGGCGCTTCCCAGCGAGAAACATCTCACCACCACTCCTCAATGGAGCTCTTTCGTTTGAGGAACACACTCAAAGCAGGGTTTTAAAACGTTTCGGATGGCTAATCACTCTCAGGATGAAAGGCCCTGGCGTGTTCGTTTGTCTCAGCGTGGGGAGCTTCCCTTGCCGTTTCTCTGTCTCTGATTCTGATTGTTTTTGTTCGTTTCTTTTTCAGCAGGCAAGCGAGGCAGGCAAGCTGGCAGGCAGCTCTGTTTGAAGGTGCAGTCAGACCCGAGTGCAGGCCTGATGCTTTGTAGTGATATTTCCAGCAGCACAATCTCATTACTTTTTGACGTGGGTGATGCACAGGGGCGGATTGTCATTTCATGCTGTCAAAAGTTCTGCGAGGGAACGGAGACAGGAATGGAACTTCAATGACCTACATGCCTCTGGCTCATCAAGACTGAATATATTAAACCAAATAACACAGATAAAAGCCAATGAGCCAGATCCTTGAAGATGCATGTAAACTTAATGTCCAGTCCCCAGGGATGTCGATGGAATCTCTCTTCTTATCTAAGATCTATTTCACAGCCTCCTAAACTTGTACATCCACTGAACCTAATTAACCTACATACTGCGCTGCATATACACTCAGGCAGCGTATACACATAGTAGCTAAGACAAACAGGTCTTTGTGTCTTGAGAGAAAAGTCCTGAGGGCAGCATCCCACACCTTTCAAAGATGGTGAGAGCTCCTGGATGTTTTCACATGGGACAATCATTGGCAGCTCCCCTCTTTAAAAAAGTGGGGGGTATCCCTCGAAGTTGATTTCACACGGAGTTCTTTCAATACAGAGAAAAACTTTGCTCTGTTTAGGAAGCTGCCAGGCACTGATTGAAGTGCCTGGTTACCATGTGAACCCCAGCCTGTTGCTGGGGTGACTGTCCCAAAGTGCTTCCTGGGTAATTTTCGAGGTCACTGGTTTGTGCACGCCTATGTGGTGCAGATGGGCCCACCCTCATTCAGGGCGCAGCAGGAGCTCTTTCATTAGGCCCAGTGAATGGCCTCATTCATCCCCTTCACCTCAATTGGTCACGCTGTGTCTCTGCAGAGGGCCCAGGACAAACTTTTCTCTCTTTCCACTCCCTGATCTTCCATGCACCACCCACCTTAGTCATGCTTCACTTTTGTTCATGAGCATGTGGTGGCTGCAGCTTCAGGGCTCATCTTTGAGCAAACTACCTCAGACCAACTAAGAGGTGGAATGTAAAGGACAACTGACATTGCTGTCTTTGTTTATCTTAAAGAACGTTATGAAGAAAGCCTAGACATGACAAACTGCAGTCGATTGAGAGCAAGATTGACTACATTTTTTCATATTGGAAAAATGTAGTCATTTAGCAACAGCAATCTAAAATGGGTCTGTAAAAACAACATAATTAATATTTATAGATATTTTATAGCATTTTGTAGATATTTCTGACATACAGCATCAGTGCACTGTTCCTATTTCTATCTCAGTGTTGAATAAGAGACCTCATTTCATCCCTAGGTTCCATCCTCTCTCTACTGAGTCGCTTCTGTAACAGCAGTGCTGAGCCAGTGTGCTACTGTGTCCTCTATTCCCTGTCTGTTTTTGGCCCTCAAGTGAGTCTCAGGTTTGGCCTAGTGAGAACTGACTAATTGTCTTGAGTTGTTAGTGTGCCTGGAATGAGATCCACTCCAGTCGGTGACATGGTGCACAATAATTTTGTTTCTCTCTTCCTCCTTCCCCCTCCCTCTTTCTCCTTCTTACAGCAGATTTACCCCCTCTGCTTCTCAAGCTACTGAGCTGTAAAATTGAGTGGACGGCAGGCAGGATACAGAATGAGACCTGGCATTGTGGACGCACTAACCTTGAGGAGGGCCACTGCTGCTGGCTGCACCTAAAGAGATGGAGACAGAACATCAGCCATATTGGACTGAGGAGGGTTAAAATGAGGAGGAAGGAAAGACCAAAGGTAAAAAGAAAGGTGGAGAGCCTTTCTGAAGAAACAATATGATAGATTGGCAAAGACGTTCTAAATCAGCATGAGGCTAGACAGACACAAATAGATGACAGGATATGAACCACAGAAAGAGGAAAGGAGAAAGCATTAGGTATCATTTTAAGTGTCTCCCTTCAAATTCCCTGTTCTCCATCTTTATTTTATAATAGAGTACGTAATGTTTAGTACAGATAATTCGTCAGCTACTGCGGTGCACATGCAGAGCTAGTGAACGTGCCAAACACTGCAATTAGTCCAGTAAAATATACAGTACATGTTTTGCAAAAACAGTGTAGGATAAAAGTGCCCCCTGGAGCACGTTTCCTAGCACTTCTAACAAAACTATCCTTTGTAATGAAATTAACTTGTATAGCTACTCTTGGAAAGAATCTGAGCAATCAATTACTATGAATCACAAATACACTAGCTGTGGTTTAGATGTGAACAAATGGAGCCTCAGTCCCTTACAGATGATATTAGTGCTCTGAGCTGCTCTCTCTCCACGAGAGATTAAGCAGGTTTGTACTCTCCCAGGCGGGCAGCGCTACCCCCTCCAGGGTGCTGCACTATCATTTGCAGGAAAATTACTTCAGTAATGAAGAATCCAGGCCCATAAATCCTCATGGCCTCACCTTCCTTCGCTGCCCAAGTCTCGCTGAACAGCTAGTAAAAATTCCCTTTAAAAAATTCATAGCGCAATTTTGCTCAAATCCCTCCCAGCAAGCACAATTATGGAACTTTCATCTCAATTGATTTATGTCCTGGGATAAGAGAGGGGGGCATTACTTGGAGGGGAGGAGGGGGTTGTGAAGGGGAGGAAAAAAACAAGTGCTAAATCATTGTTTTTAAAAATGAAGGTGTATGTTCTTTTGTCACTTTCATGGCACGTGTGTTGTAGTGCAGACGATGGAGACGTTCATGGATAAGGGGAGGTGGAAGAGGGCAACGAACGTCTGAAGGGTTTGAAAGCAGAAGTGAAATGGCAAAGAGGAGGAGGAGGGAAGGGAGATGGGGGCGAAAGGAGCAGCATTCCGCTTGATTAATAACACTAATCAAATTATACAGTGTTCCACTGTGCCCTGAAATCTGGGGCCATAATGTCCTCTAATGGCGAGGTTCATGGAGCTAAACTTCAGAGGGAAAACACGGCGCTGACTGCTGCATGCCTTAATGAAGGCAGTAAAACATCCATTTCCAGAAGCCATGAAATGAAAGGCAAGATTGTAGATGTGCACCCAGTGGCTCCCCCACTGCAAAAAAAATGGAAGGCTGTTAACACAAAAGACAGTGTTGGGGGGAGAGAGAGATAGAGAGAGAGAGATGCAAGGCCTTAAGAAGAGAAATGAGGAGAGAATAATACAAGTGAAGAGATTTAAAGGGCAAAAACACCAAGAGTATGGGCATATAACAAGAAAAGGGATGATGAAGTGAGGATAGAAAGACAGATTGGCAGATGCCCTCAGTGCTTTATTTCCAGAGAAGTCTTCTGGCATGAAGACTATGTCTGTCCGCTGATTATGGATGAGCCAGGCTGCTTTACTATGTCTGTTATACTTAGTACTGCTGACAGCAGCCACAATTCATCACTATTTAGCTGCTGATGCACCTAACCGCAGCATCCTCCCCCTCATCTATCTCAATACCACTCCATTAGAGTATTCCTCTGTCCATCCAGGCATGCGTTCTGTTGGTCCATCCATCCATCCATCCATCCATCCATCCATCCATCCATCCATCCATC
>JAUBNQ010000028.1:4990643-5010534 GCA_032353495.1 Ctenopoma kingsleyae
GAGAGAGAGAGAGAGAGAGAGAAGGCTAACAGAGATACTCACTGCTCTGCGGCCTGGAAACTGCAAACAGAGCATAGGGTGACTATGCATGTGCATTAAGTCTTTAGCCAGTTAATCCCATCTGCAGTTTAAACATGACTGATGAATGAATGCTCCTCAATACAGCAAGGGATGCTGGGTAAATAGACAGGTCAGAAAGAGTTAGACAAGGAGAAAAGAGCAGACAGATGAAAACAGAGCAGGCATGGTTAACAACATGCTGACACTCATGCCAGCTGCATGTTTTTATGACATGGATGTTAACATGGAGTCTTACAGGTTGGATTTCAGCTTCCAGTGATAACTTTAAGATTTAAGCTATTAGGAAAAATTACAGCTCTAGGTGGCTGCACTAGATACCCTTAAAACAACCTACATAGCACTAATATTAGAAATACCTTAGGGAATGAGCAAACTGTGGTGTGAAGAGAGCACATGTATGTCAGTTTATGAATGTGAACTGTGACCTTGAGAACAAAGGCCTCATGCTAAAGATGCAAAGTGTGGTGGGATAGACAACAGTCATCAATCTTGTGTGAGCCCGGTCACCCTGCTTAATGGTATATTAGGGTGCTCCAGTACAAGCCACCACACAGCTCAGCTAATTTTCTCACAGCCTTGCAGAAAAACTGGCAGAAAACCAGCTGTTAACAGGGGCTGCCGCCAGGTTTGAGGTCACTAGCACATACACACACACACACACACACACACACACACACACACACACGGACATTTTGAGGACACAAAGAATGTGCAATATGAAGTGGTACACTGCAGTATCCCCCTCAGCTACATATGCTAAGTAGGCTAAAAACTAATTTACGCTGCAGCCACTTTTTTCATCTGGACGAATGCTCAATGTACACAACTGTTTTCTGTGTGTGCCACTGAGAACTAAAAAATCAAATAAAAACAAATGACCCATTTTTACTGCACGACTACTTGATGTTATCTCTAGTGTGAGGCTGTTATAAAAGTAGCCACTTCCCTATGACAGAGTGTAAATCTGTCAGTATTCTGGGATATTTTTATGTTTCATTTTGACTGCAGTGCATATATTACAATGTTTTACCAGTCCCTGCTCTAGGACAAGGCCAGTAAAACAGACGATTCAGACAGTTCAAAATTTTCATATGATAAATACCTTGCATGTAAGGAGCCAGGGGGGATTGTGGCAAATATATTTCCAAGAAAATCACTCTGCCACTAGTACTTTGGTTGATTGAATAGCCTGTAAACAGAAGCAGCAGACTTTCTTGACGCTCTCTGGGAGATACTAATATAGTTGTGCTTCCAGGAGCTGAAGGGAGGGAAAAGGTGGGGTGCTGAAGTTCATGAACTGAACAGTGGGTGCAGGAGCTTTGAAAATTACCCTGTATCTGCACTTAGCCTGGTCTCTGAACTGAAATGGCAGAGTAAAAGCACAAGACTGTAGAGCGAAGTACGTCAAGTCAGTCATAAGACACCCTGGGTCAATGGCTGATAGTGTTCCTCACATTAGCCCAAATTAAAATTAGATCTATCTTTAACAATCTAATAAAAAAAAGGCCATATGATGACACTCTCCCTCATTTATACTTTCCATCTTCTCCTTTACAAACCCCTGAGGAGAATAAATTCTCCTTTGTTCATGGTGCTCATAAAAGGCCTTTTTGCTAGCCTGCCAACATCTTCTCTGTCTATGAAATTCATCACAGTCAGAGATCATTTTATCCAGATCTATATCCAATCAGGAAAGTGTGAAGACTGCAGATAGTCTTGTTGACATTGCAGGTCGAATTAGAGGCAATATGAACATGAAAATTAATTAAGCACACAATTCAGCAATTCTATTTCAATTTAGCTCTCTATTTAAAGGCACATCTTTGTGGCTTCACTTCATATCAGCTGACATTGATATTATATTGAGAAATAACCAAAAATATAGCTTTCAGGGTTTATGCAATGGCCTGGTTTTAGTCTAGTTTCTAATGAACAGAAGCATGGAGCTTTTCACCATTAGGCTAACAACTAAATACATTTGTTTTTTGGTCAAAAACATATCCAGTTTCTTCCAAAGACAGTGAAAGGAGTGCCAACAAACTGTGTTGGATATTATTTTTTAAAGTTGTTTCACTTTCTTAAAGTCAGCCAGATGGTGAATAATTGATATTTTTGAGACAGTGTCAATTTTTGCAGTACTCTAACAGGAAGGAGGGAAGAGAGGCAGAAAGAGTTCAAACTCTGCAGCTACAGCAGTTTCGTTATTGGTGAGCCGTTGTAAAAATGTGAGAAAACCACAATCTATGTGCCTATTGTGCAAACATGTAAAACCACAAAAGGTGCTGCGAGTTGCTAAACGAGCAGATAATCTATATATGGGTTGAGGCCACAGCCCAACACAAACTGAAGCTTAGATCTGTGACACAAACACACAACATTAGCTGTCCAGCACACACACAGTGGAAAAACGTGTGTGGTTGAAAGCAGTTGCTTGTCTATAATGTACCAGGGGCTCACAAAATGGTTTTGTGCAAATTGTAAGCTATGATCTTCATAGTTATTAGAACTCAACGAAACCAAACACCTTAGAGTGACTTGTTGGACAGTGCCCTTCACCCTATATCATCATCATCATCATCTAATGAAAGAGTATCTATTGTACAAGAGTGCTTTGTTTTGGAGGTTTTGCATAGGAACATAGTTGCTGCTTTGAAGGAGTTAACACATTGCTAAACAATTTCTGTAAGTAAAAAACTGCTCTTTTTGCCAAATTAGCAAAACTCTGAGTCAACAGATATATATACATCATGTGTCTGACAATAAAGCTCCCCAGACACCTGCAGAGACTCCCCAGACATCTCCTCTGACCTGAACATGAAACCAAGACAAGAAAACTATGCAACCATTTGGTTTTGTTTGTCCCCCTGGGGCCATCTTGGCTCTCAGAAACTTTACCCTGGCATTCGCTCTAATCCCCGGAGAATGAAATGCAGAGCCAGTAGCATACAGATAAAGCACCAGGTGATTGCATATCTGTGACAGACCACCACAGAAGTCTCCAAATGTGGCCTCTGTGACACTACTAATTTAAAATCCCTCCTCTTGCTCTGTACATGGCCTCAAGGGTAGACCCTGTATCAACTTACATCTAGCCGGCTACCTTCGAATAACAAGAGCTGCATCAATTTGAACCGATTCAATTCCGCAGAATTGTGCACAGTTCATTGGCGTTTGGCTGGTGCTGGCGGAGTAGATGACAGCGGTGTGTGGCGCTGGAGAGTATCAGTTGACCTAGACTAATTATTCATGAGGTCTTGTTGTGATGGCTGCTGTTCCTCTAAGGTCATGCAGGAGCAGCTAGGGGGAAAACAAAAACATTTCCCTCTAAAACAGAGCTGACACTGCTGGGTATCTACAGGAAACTGTAAAAGAAAATCCGATGTCTCAAAAGAAAAAAAAAATCACTAAGAGTAGAGCTCTCTATGTTTGTGTCGTTGTAAGAGGATAGCAACGTGACAGCTGTACAGTCCCAAACGGGAGTTGTATTTGGTGCAATGGAAGATATCATTTAAGAGGGGTACTCATGCATGACTGAAAGAAGAATGGTGCAGCTCCTTAAATAATAGTATACTCTGCATCCTCACAACCACAGGCAGCCATTGCCTTGAAATTTGTAATTACAGTAATTGTGATTTCAACAAATGGGCCTCCAATATGTTCTAGAACGGTAAAAATACAGGTTGCATTTCACATGAGGAGTCTACTAAAAGCATCGGTTGACAATACTTTAATTTACCATGCCTTACATAAAAGACATTTAGAATATCCAAATGTCTGCAACAATATACAGAAAAATACTGTTTGGATAAGTCTTTGACATAGGCACAGGCATAAACTCCATCACTCCTGCAAGTAAAACACCCTTAAGCTGAGACAAACTGCTTTCTCACCTCTATTTACAATCAAAATGAACCACAGAAATGTGTACCCACAAGTGAACACACAAAGGGCCCACTTATGAGAAAGCACAATAGTGTGGCAATTAGCAGCTAGAGAGGAGGAATGCTGGATCGGTTACAGTTGTTGAATGTTAATTACAGCGTTTTACGGCATTGAGGAGATAACGAGTTAGCGCCTGGTGACAGCAGCGACACGTCCTTTAACGAGAGCCGTGGAAATTTATGAAACTTGAGATCAGGGACAATGAGGCGTTACTGGCTTGTCAGACGCTCTCCTTTTCACCCTCCCTTTGTCCTAATGAAGGCAGACACTCGTTTCTTTCTCTTCTCCATTCTTCCCAGCACTGTTAGCCTCTAGTGATTATTGTTCATCAAGGAAAGGTAAAAATCAGTGGATTGGGATTCTGGTCATGTGCACTCTAAATACCTTATCAACTCACATCACCACTGCCATTTCCTAAACAGATTCTGTTAGAGTTATAGGCTAGGACAAATAACATGTGCACATAAAGGCCAAAGATAAACATATGGTCATATTACAGATAATTCCCTGCAAGAAAAATAGCTGGTAGCCAGACAAATGTGAGTGACCATTCATTCCTGTCTGTCTATATAGCGAGGGATCAAGAGCTTGGTGAAATCCGAGGGGTTAAGATGGTCATGTTGTGAAGCATGGTTGGGAATTTAGGTTAATGGAAACATTGATAGGGCTCAGCTCTAATTCCAGCAATACTTAAGAGGATCCATACCTCATGATTTAGACAAATCCTGGGACATTCTTCAAAGTTTTCCCCACTGACCCTGGCAAGACTCTTCAAAACACACACACTAAAGTCTGAGGATTTATCCGAGTCTACGCAGCCACCGATAACCACAATGCTCTGGGGCTGTATCGATTGCTTATATTGTTTTTATTGAATATTACATCAGTTACATTGGCAAACATGGGCCCTATTTAAATAGTATGTCTTATATACAAATAAATACAGTCTGTGTTTTTCTATCACTCATATTACCCTGGATGCATATATCTTATATCTAGATCTAACAAAGAATAACTACATTGCTTGTGGTTCACTACACTGAACTCTAAACAAATAATTGTCATCTATATCAAGATATCATACCTCTAATGTAGCCTTATTATAAATAGGGCAGTGAGAAGAATGTTTGTGATGATGTAAATGTGCAGATTTAACACCTAATCTTCTTAGTGAAGCTGCGGACCTGCTGCCAATACTTGTAGTGGGAAAAATAGTCATTTCTGTGGGCTGGCGCCTAGATGAGATGAGGAGTGACTAGCCTACTAGAGAGAGCAAAAGAAGATCTTTTAAAACCACTGAAGACGAGACGCTTCGGATGGTGTTCAGATGTCAATAAAAACAGGTGTTAACCAGCTTAACTAAGATGTTAAGAGCCCAGATAATCCTAGTCTGGATCCAAGAGGGATCCGACTCTGGAATACTAATGCTTAGACGGCACTATTAAATCACAGAGTTGATTAGGAGGTCAGGTTTGAGTGGTATACACTGTCAAAGCTCATTTTAGATGTGCTGGCAATTACCAAGGGTTGAAGATTAAGAGCTGTTCACGTATAGAGAATATTTGGTTGTGAGAGGAGTCATTCAGATCTACACCCAAATACTACTCTTTAAAAACTGACTACATGTTTTACTATAAGAGATCATCACTTCACAAAATAAAATAAAATTAACCTGCAGAGATATACATTTATGATGCAGTCTCTTATCACTTATGACCATCAACTGAAGAATTTAGTTTTGTATGAACTCATGATAAATTGTCTTTCATTTGTGCTTACCATAAGAACTTTACATTAAATAACCTTGTTCTACAGGTTTACTACCATAGCTTGACATGTCTAAAGCATCAGAAACCAGGCTCAGCCAACAACATCTGAATGCAGAGCTGTGGTGCCGCACGTTTCACATGTGCAGTTGCAGTCCAGGCAACGCTACCTACAGGCAAAAAAAGGAACAGCAGCAAATGCTAACTTGTGCCACCTACAGGCAAACAAAGCAGATGTTATCATCTTGACACCAGATGTCCTACATGCCGTTTTGGTAAGAGGAACATGGAGTCACCTAATATGTTTTAATAAACACCACACATTCAACAATATTTCATTGATTAATCTAGGATTCTGAAGGGACTAAAGGCACATTAGCACTGAACTAGCAAATGCGATAAATTTCCACATATTTTATGTTAACATAAAACAGATAGCACCTAAAGTGAATATGCTAAAACATCAAAGACACAAAAAAAGAGCAACTCTGAGAAATGTGCCTCATGTTTCATCTTGTATATATATTCACACAGTGAGAAAACACACCTCATCAGACCACGTCTATGTAGTGAATAGTCTCAACAGTATTAAAGATGACACCTCCATTTGGATTAAAATAAATAAATGTGACACTTATTACTGTTTCACTTGATCGACTTTGAATATACCACCTCCCCTGCTCTATACACTCATGCCCTCGCTTACATGTCACCCCATAATCAAATCAGCATCTGGTATCAGAGTGGCCTGTGGTTCGGGATGTTCTCATTTTCAAACACCACCTGTCAGTTCTCACTCCTCTTCTCTCGCTTGGTGACATTAGCACAAGCGTGAAATGTGATTTAGCGTTGAGTAAACCTCTGCACTGAGCACATCTGAGTCTGCCCACCTGGAAAGTGGGCATGCATAATCTATGGTCACCTAAGTCAGAGGGAGTTGTCATGCATGAGACACTAGCCAGACAGCAGCAGCAACACAGAGCTACAAGATAAACTGTTAAGTCCATTTGATTTCATCCTCACTGATGGCAGGGGAATGATTTTGTTACGCTAAATCTGTGTAATTTCCTAGCCTTGTAATTCAGTGTACTTCCTGTAGCATCCACGTTAACCATTACACTGGTGCATGCATATATACATATATATATATGTATATATATATATTTGGTTATATTCTGGTTCCCGATGCATTGGAAAAGAGTACCATTCTTGTTCATGTAATATTTGTGTCTGTCCCTTAAAACTAGCATAGCTCAGCATTCCTGCATTTCTCCCTGTTGACCACTTTAGTTGGTCTGCCACAAAGCTGTGACAAAGCCCTTGTTAATCACACACATTCAGCTATTGATGCAAAGCTTTAATGTGCCACACAAGCCAAGACGATCAAATGCTTTGCGTATTTTGCATGATCACACATAATGCAATCAGACTTCCATCAACACAGTACCTGAGCTCTGATTAGATTTCTTTGTAGTGGAAAAAGACACAGCACCTTACACCTGCTTTACAGCCAGGGAACTTACAAAGTGTATGCTAAGTGCACTGTAACAACACCAGACACATCACCTTTAAGTTGCCGGCATCTTGCCTCTTGATGAATGTCAACAAAGCAGTTAGCAGGGAGGAAATGAGAAAAAGAGAGAGAACGGGGGAGGGGGGAACACACAATTATAAAAGCTTCATTTCTTCAGAGAACCATAAAGTCTTGTCCCAGAAGGGCAGCTGAGCACAAATCAATTTCTTTCAGTCGATTACAAGCACTGAGGTTCTAACCTTCATTTGTGAGTCTAATACTCCAACAGTTATGTAGAACACATACCAATTAAGCAATTCTGCTGGAATAAGAGGGCCGTGAACTGACGCGATTATGGAGGCCGGGCCCCTGGGGAGGTCGGGTTATCGGCTCAGGAGCAGGGAGAACGAAGGGAGCAGGGCAGTAGAGAATGAGGGAGAAAGATGGCGAAGGGAGAAGAGAGAAGGAAGCTAAGGAAAAAGTCATTTATTAAGTCTAATACTCTGTGAAATGTTCCCATGGTAATAAGGCGGGGAGATTGCGTTAATATCAGGGAGCCATGCAGAAAAGGTCACTCAATATCTGTACCGCCCACCGGGGTCGTGCTGATGGGAGCTGCTCAAACACATCTGATAATGCTCTCAGCGTCGTCGCTTGGCACCAGAGGTCGAGAGGATGGCAGCTTGGGAAAAGATGCCATTTGTGGAAATTGCACTGATGCACCGCTGTGCTCTGACACAATTTTCACTGCTGGCTTTTTTATGCAGACAGCTGTATGACAACTGAATAGAATAAGCATGAGTCAAAGATTATCTGGCATAAATGTATAGCTCTGCGGCGCATTATGTCCTCTACCAAGTTTTGATTTTGCAATCATTCATCTCCACAATGACGTGAATATACAGGAAATGCAGCCAGCACCCTCTTTCTTATTTTCAATATCTGTGTGCACACAGGCTCATGAAAAGAAATGCATTAGGGGCACTCTCCATCTTTCTATTGTCACAAAGTAAATCTGATGCCATTTCCCTCTTGATTTAAAGAGCCTGGATACATCTCTCCAGATATGTGGAGATCAACACATTGTCATTCACTGCTGAGGTGCACCTTAACCACCGCCCTCGCTACCAAAAGATTTATGGTAATTCCTGATAGCATGTGATAGGATGCAGCCCATAAAACCATGTGAGGTATGTGTTTCTATGGTAACCCTTCCCTCTATTCGCTAGCCCTGTGTGCCTTGGTGTTTTACTTTTTTCCCTGCATTGTAGGCGCTGTCTATTTGGATGCCAGTGGTAGGAATGAGATGCAGATTTGTGGCAAAGCAGAGACACAGATGTTTCCTCACTGCCTTTTAATCTCCTATTCCCTCAGCGCCTGGCGAGAAACACTCCCTCTTTAGAATGGTAATTGGATGAGATGAATAATAAACAAAACGAAAACAGACCGATGTTTATAAGAAGCATTTTAACACTTGGAATGATCATACTTTATGGCTATTATTAGCACGAAGACAAAAGCAAGTGCTGCTTCTTCTGGGAATAATAAAGACTGAGCTTTAACTTGTCTCATCAGCAGGAGACCTATCAGGGTCTGGCAGAGGACAACAATGCTTTCCTCATTAAGGCAGAGCAGCTCACAGTCCATCACTAAATTTCCTTTTACAGTGTTTTCCTCCTTGTTCCCTAGAGTCTGCACTTAAACAACAGCCATTTGAATATGTGTAATAGTATTCATATTCTTTACATTTCAAAACTAATATGTAAATGTATGTTTCTTCATCCACATTGCCTCGTTTCTCAAATCATCTGTCTTCCATATGTCTACATGTGTTCAGTAAAATCACATTGAAATTGCAGCTTGGTAGATTCGCTCCTTGTAAATTTAAGATAATGATTTCATTAAGTGCTGCCTGGCCCAGTGTCATATGGCGAATGCTTTTCCTCCATCTCCCATCCAGCTAAACATCAGCCTCCATATAAGGAAGCGCTCTGTGCGTTTGTTGACAGCACTGAAATAAATGTGGATATTTCGACACTGCGTGATATCAGAAAACCGGCTATTTGCATGAAAAGCCTGTCCCTCTTTCTCCCCGGAGAGCTTTATTACAGGAGGATATTTCAAACGCTATCAAATGTGCCAAACATTTACTTTGATAACTCCATCAGATGGCTCCCTGGGTTTAATGGTAGCAATCTGAGAATGCTGAGGCACACGCCTAAAGCTCAGACAATAATGGCAGGGAAAAATACGAGGAAGGGATGAATAAAATCTCTTTAAAAAGTTCATAAATAATGCACCTTGCGTACTGGAGAGTTGTTGCCTATTTAACTATGCATGCCTCTTCCTGGTTTCTGTGCTCGCGGAGACACAAACACAGCATGTATAGCGGGTCAACATGACAGCACAGGAGGAGGACAACCTAGGGCTCCATCAATCCTCTCAGCCTTGGCCTCCCACCCACGTGGAGCAACCCCTCCCCACGGCAAATCTGCTGCCACAGGATGACTGCACCACCTACTGTATATTCTCACTGTGCTGTAAAACATAATGACAAAAGGGAAATCTAGCGAATGACTGACCGTTTGCCAAAATGAGGGAGAAGATTTGAGAAAATAGGAGAAAAACAAAGTGCAGGGCTAATTATCCAATTAATGTGCAATTAAGCCCATGCGGCCTAATGGTCTGTGTTGGATTTGGTAATAGCTCTACCAGACTGAGGAGCCTATTAAACACACTGTATGCTGTTGTATAGAGCACAACAGACTCAA
Source organism: Ctenopoma kingsleyae (assembly GCA_032353495.1). Taxonomy (NCBI): domain Eukaryota; kingdom Metazoa; phylum Chordata; class Actinopteri; order Anabantiformes; family Anabantidae; genus Ctenopoma; species Ctenopoma kingsleyae. The sequence goes on from JAUBNQ010000028.1 coordinate 5,000,717, forward strand.
ACACTGTCTGATTGTATGAAGCTACCATTACAGTAGCTGTCTAGATTAAAACTCAGTAAAAATGTACATGAAGTGCATTGTCTTTGGGCTAAGGCGGGCTGACTACAAATGTGAGGAAAGAAAAAAAAAATCTAACCGCTCTGACACAAAATTCAACAAAGCATTTCATTAAGACTTTCATTATCTGCCATTGCAGAGTTTGCTAATAAATGCTAATTATATTCAAGCTAATATTTAATCACACACAATTTCTCCAGTCAACTCAGTTTGAGGAAATACTAATTCTAATGAACACATTCACGGTGCAGTTTATGAACTTCAGCACTGGCAAAATAAAAGGGGAAACATGGATGATGTTTAAAAATGCTTTTTCAACTATGAGCGTTATTAGCTTTGACTAATTTCTTATCCTAATTAGATCCTCTTGGAGGGATATTTTGGTGCAATTAATAATGCACATAGAATAATTAGACACATAAATATTTATCATGTTGAGTTTCTGGCTAGTATAAGGTACGATAAGTACAGACAAACCTATTGACTATGCAGCACAGAAGCGCTAGACTGTATGCAAACTATCATTATAATACAATACACATGGCACACCAAAATCTGGGACACATTTGGCTAAACTAAGGAAATATTTTCTGTTACTTTGCTTAAGTTAATTCAAATTAAAATATACTGATGATTTAATCTAGCAGAAATCTTGAAGTAAAGCTACAGGTGAGTCCTACTGATAGAAGAGAATAATATTGTGCGACCTTGAGAAAGTCTCTGAAATGGTAGTTTGCAAGTCAGACATAACATGGTTCCTTTTTTCTTAACCCTTTCGTTTTCAGGATAGGTGTTCCCACTACTTACTGCTTAAGTCAAGAACACACTACATATTGGAAATTTGATATAGTCAGTGTGTTTACATGCAAGAGAAAAATCAGGCTACACGGGTAGTCTGGGAACATATTTACATACACTGTAGTTCCCTGGTTACTGTAAATCCCACATGCCTTACTGATACGCTGTCACTAACAAGATTACCTTCCATCTGGAGCGTTAATGTCAATGTTCTTTCTGTAACTAAGTTTATAAAAGCATAAGGAACCGAAAGCTTTGTGTTCCACTGGATAGCCCGTATTGTATCAGCCTAGTTAATAACAAAAATATGCAAATGGAAAATGACCGTTCCTTACACAAATGGTTATTATTTTATAGGTCTTCTGGGGTGTTTGGGGCAGTTGTAAAAAGGACTCCAGTGTTTCCTGATGAATACATTACATGGTGTCTGGATGACATGCAGTACTGCTTAATGTAGCTTTAATCTCAGTTCTTCAACAAAGAAGCAAGAATTCATGTCAGAGATGGTTCCTGGTGACCTAAACGTCCTGTCTTCCTGTGGTTCCCATACAGTGCAACTTCCTGCAGTCAAAAATATTACTAGGATAAGTTACTTATTACTACTTGATGTTACAGATATTGGCTGTCAACTTGGAACGCTTTTACACTGCACAACTGCTGGCTATCACTAAAGTAAACAGGGCAGGGAAAAGTACAAGGTACAACTTAGACAAGGGTGAACTCTCTTTGCCCTTGAACAACCAACACAAAAGGTAAATATTGCTAGAACACACACTCCAACATGAAAATGTAAACACACAACGGTATAATGTGTAGCCAAACCCCGATAAGACACTCATATAAGCAAAACATTACTCAACATCCCTGGGCTGATTACGAGCCTTCAGAATTTTTATCACCATGCTGGGACAACTGTGCAAATACACTTAAAGCTGTCAGAGATCTCTCTGGGTTTGGGGGCAATCATCTACCCCTTAGCACACTTTTGGCTCACTTGGACTAATCCTCCAGGAGCCAGCAGGCTGGGCTGTGACTCAGCACGAGCCATCAGGTAGAGCTGCCTCCTTAGCCAAGTGAGGCCAGTTTCAACAGGATGGAGTGGAGGTGGGAAAGACAATCAGGGCTGGGATGGGGTTTAATCTTGGTTCAGAGTCAACGTAATGGAGTGTCTATGTCTGGGTGAGCGATGGATTGTGAGGCAGTGGTGTCCCCTGAGTTCCAAGCCCTCTGACTGCAGCCATCTGGAGTTGATCTCTATCTTGTTCACCTCAAACCCAGACATAAAATGGCAGTCATTTCTCTCTTTTTTCCCCTCTCTCCCTCCCAGTCCAAGGTATGTAAACAATCAGACACACTTTGTCTGGCTATGTTTCATTGATTTCTTGTCTGCCTCTAATCAGCCTTTCACTGGTTTAATTATCTGTAACCTGGTGTTTTTGGGTTACACTCCCATAGGTCACATAGGCCTTCTGCAGAGACTTTTTAGCCTTACGTTGCATTTAACCATACGTCAAACATGGAAAGAAAACTTTTATTTAAATGTACTAAATCTACATGTAGCTGTCAGATAGGAGTGAGTTAATTTGGGTTCCCCCAAGGGAGGAGCCCAGAGCAGAATAAGGAGAAGAACGACCTCTGAACCCATTCTGACTGACAGATTTCTCGTAATAATGTTCCCTGAGGTTAAACGGTAGCTGCTTGTCATAGCTGTGCTCTGCCGGAGCAGGGCTAGACCAATAAAGGTGACACAGGGTCGCAAAATGCCCCGCAAACACTGGCAGCTTGTGTTAGTTATCAAACTGTTTTAAATACCTCTCTCAATGTGAATCCAATTAGCGGCAGCCTTTGTTTGTTCAGACAAAAGCAGCTACATTCAAAGCCTGTCTCTGTCTGATTTTAATCAATTCTCTGGGGAAGTGTGTGTGTAGGAGATACAGATCAGGACTTTGCAGCACATCGGTGAAAAATGTGTGTGTGTATTTCTTGGACGCTTGTGCACACACGACGTCTGTGAGAATGTCAGAACAACTGAGTGATAGAAACTGTCTGAATGAGAATGCATACAAGGTTTTTTTTATAAGACTATTCAACTCAAAAGAACTCAGACTCCCCACAAACTCCTCAAAAGCTAAAGTTACTTCTGGTTTTTATTGCAACTTGAAGTTATAGTTGGGAGAACACAGAAGCAAGGTTTGCAGCAGACATTTACATTAGATAATTATGACAGATCATACTGTCATAATTCCAGTGTCTGCTTGTCATGCCTAGAGGGGTTAGCGTGTTACTTGGCAGATGTTCTCACGTGCTGCAGCATCAGTGCAGCAGAGGACAATCCACCTGCTCCTTATGGGAACTTTGCAGCCAGCACGCCTGTTGACAATACGTTGTCTTCAAATAAACATTCACAGAAAAAAATAGAGGAAGACGACAATAAAATGAACTAAGTCAGAAGGTCAGACTCATTTCTTTCCATTCCCTTTCAGGAGAGGAATTTCCAAGGAATGAGAACTCCCCCAACCCCCTTCCACAATGCATCATTTTTTTGTTGTTGTTGTTCCAAGGGGCCGTGTCAACTCTAATGAATTCTAAAATGTTAAGATTTGCATTTCAATTTGGTAACCTCCCTCTCAAAGGCGATAAAGTCCCCCGCCCCAACCCCAGCTCTAAATCACATTAAGCATTCAGCTATCTTTTGTAAGGCCCTGCAAAAATGTCACCGTGGCTCTGCCTCTTCATCATTATGCCTGCTGCTTTTTGTTGGCCTGTTTACAAGTTAAATAAATAGCTACACAAAACATCTGGAGCCACAAAAGAGACCTTAAGTGGGGCTGTTAAAAAGACCGTCCAGGGCAACTGAGGCCTGCTTTAACCATTCCTGACGTGCTTGACCCACCGCAACTTCAGAGAAAACAAAAACTTTGAAAGTTTTGTTGGTTTTGTTTCCAATTAGTGCCTGTAAAAGAAATGCAGTGTAAAAGACACAAATGTTTTTTTGTCCCCTATTTCTATATATGCTGCTTTAACAAATCTCCACAGACAGTTGTGTGTGTTTTTATTTTAACGCACTCCATCTGGTCACTAAGTGGACAGTTAATCTTCACATAAGATCAACAATGTGATGAGTGTTTGTGTTGCTGTTACTGAGGAAATGTAAACATGTTGTTGGACGGTTATTTAGCCGTTTGACACCTGCACTTTTCATTCTCACTTAAATTTTGTTGCGTATATCTCAGCTGTGAGCGTCTCTCTGGTCAGTGCGGCAGGTCACTGTTTTACTGCCTCTGCTTCTACTACATACAGTTTGAGCATTGAAATCTAATCTGGATGGTGTGTGTGAACTTAATGGTGCGTGGACCATTCAGCTTCTCACATTCTAGAGGTCAAGCACACTTTATGAGGTCACTATTCGCAGATTTAGAACCTAAATTTCCCGTGACAGTGACCGTTACTTTGTGGATCCAAACAGGGCGGCTCAGAGAAATGTGTTCATATGGTTTGGTTGGACTGTGACCTGGAAAGCTCTCCTATGGAACAGAGCCAAGGAGGTGGCAGAGAGGAATATGGGTTGTGTAAACATGCCGCAGGCTCCAAGGGCACCCAGCACAATAACTTATGGAATGTCTCGCATCTCCATCCACACCGGAGGATAAGTCATGTTGAGAGGAGGTGCTGGTGTAATTTGTTCTGGGTGTACTGCTTGCGTAAGCTGCTTCACGTGGAAGATTCAGCCCAGCAGTCGGACAGTAAAGCAGCAGAGTTTGGGCAAGAAAAACATGTCATCCAGCAGACTGATCAGAGCTGTTGGTCATGATTCACCACTTTATCTGAAGACATGATTTGAAGCTCAATTATAACAACAAAGGCAATCTTCTTCTAGCTTATACTAGAGCACTGAAGTTAATGTTTGTCCCTTTCTCTTGCTGCACATCATTAAATGAGTGGGAAGCAGAAAATCAGAAGCACAAAAAAGTTAAGTCCCTCTACAAAAGCTTGCCTAATAAGCTATGTGCATATGAGATGTTGAGATGTTTACAACCCTGACCCTCTACGCCTCCTTTTTACATCTCTGAGATGCAGCAATTGGAAGTGAATACAACTTCCGCTTGCTTCCAGTCACTTAAAGTAAGCTTTTGTGCTGGAAGTTCTGTGGAACAAGTTCTTAACAGAAAAGAAGAATGCAATGATACTTTTACAAGCCTCTAGGAAACTGGGCAAAGTTCAACAATCTATATATGCGCAAGGACAGAGAAATATTTCTGGATGCAATTTATAACATCATCTTCAATAATACAAGACCTTATCTCGGCCTACGTTCTCCTGATTAGACATCAATTTTGGAACAGACATGCAAAAGTGAAGTACAGACCACACTGCAGATAGGAAATCTCTCTTCATGAGGCAGAGACATCGTCTTTCATGTCCAAAACAAAAGGTCAAAGTCTCAGCCAGCCCACGTTTAGACCCAACAGCTAATCGCCTAACTTCCCCAACCCATCTGAGAGAATTACAGTAGCTGTTAAGTGTGCATAATGAATGCCATAAAGCTAGCCTATAAGCAGGCTTTCGGCCAGCCCCCTGGCAGTGAGTGGGAGCAGGTCTAAGCACAGATCTGTCTGTGCACACCCTCGTGTACAGAATGATTGCTGATGGGTTTTTATGGGAAGGGGAGGGGTGGAGCAGCTTCCACATCATTAATGAACGCTAATATTTCAAAGGAGGAAGCAGGGGCCCGAGCACTGACCGTTATATTAAAAATCAAATGGTGTGACCTTGTTAAGATGGATGCCTAGTTTCTCTGTTCCCTCAGTGTAGCTGAGCTGCAGACGGCACACCACATTAAAGGTGGCTCTTTGCTTTTAAAAGCATCAGCTATGGCCGCAGATATACGGGGTGCACCGGGAGCATTACGCGTGGCATTTAATTAAAGAAAGGTAAGCTGTGGGATTTTATAGACTGGCCGGGGATTGCCTGATCTGGTAAGTAAGTGGAAATGAAGGATGTTTGAAAGGCAGCATAAATCTAACACAGTGCTAACTTAACCTTCCTATCATTGTAAAAGTTAGGGTGAGGACACTTTAAGCCTTGTCTGCTGCAGAGAATGTTATCTCATTCAGCTTCTGTTAGCTTTAAATAGGTTTGTGTTATAATAAAAAGCATGCAGTACCTACAGTGAATTAGATTATTAGCTCATTGCTAATCATTTAACGAAGTCATGAAGGTGATCAAAACTGCTGGTGATAACCCTGCCAGTGTTTATTATATTAATATACATAGATTAAATATACATTAAACAAAGGAAACCACACAGGAAGGATTGAGATTGCGATCCACCTTAACAGATCCTAGTTTCTTTCAGTAGTTGCTGGTCCGGGTCAGACTAGTGATTTATAGGCTGGTAATTAACCCCAGATGACAATGATGAATGCGCTACACTAACACCTTTGTAGGCTGCCTTGTTAGGCAACATCTGAGAAGCCTGACAAAGCTATCATTTTACAAAAATCTCTTAATTACCCTGGCATAATTATAAATGGACGACAGACACACACCCAGCTGTTTCGAAGCATTGGAATGAGAGGAGATATGGAGTAGAGGGAATGGAAGCTTTGGCTGACAGCGCTCGGTGCAGCTGTGGTGCAAGACAAAAGCAGCAAGACAAATAGCTCAAGGACATTTTTTGTTCTTGTGCTCCCTGGGAGTCAAAGAAGCCATTTTTCTCAGGGATAATCAAAGATGGGCTAGGTCAAAGGGTGGGAGATGGAGGAGAGAGGAGGAGCAGCTAGGTGCAAAATAAAAAGGCTACTGCTCTATCGCTCTAAAGTAGCAAGGGGGAAATAACTGATCCCACAGCTCCTACTCTACAGGTACTATTTGAGACCATGACTCTAAGTTAAGTTTTTTATTCCATCATCTTTTTTAATCCATCTTTAGAAAAAAGATTGACTGCAGTGGAATTATTAGCAGACTACTATACTATACTCTAACATCAACAGGTTCAACACTTTAAAAATCTACTTTCCTTTACACATCCCTTTTGAAAAAAGTTTACAAAAAGTAAGATGCGTGTTGTAAAACCTGCCTACTAATCACTAGTCTAAATATCACATGGTTTAGTTCCTTTTATGAGCATGTCAACCTCATATGATTTATTCACTCACCAAATATTATCAGCATTTTATTCATGTTTATATTATAGACTTTGTTACACAGATACTGTCTTATCTTATTGCAACAGAAGGTAAATATGATGGCCCTGATTCAGTGCATAAGAGGAACAAGAAATGACGTGTATTGGATTGCTTCCCTATCCATCGCAGGCCATCTGGCAAATACTGCATTGGCAGTTACACAGCAAAGTGCCATAAAGGAGACGCTTCCTCCTCTTTGAGGCCCCCGGTCCTTGTTTGACACATGGCATCCTGTGCAGTCCTCCACTCTCAAATCAAAGAACACACTTCCATAATCACCCCTGCCGTCTCCCCTGTCGTGTCACAGAGGTCAACAGCAGGGCTGTCTTCCCACTGCGGCACATTTATTTTCCTTATCCAGACTTGTTTAAATCCTAAATTAGGGTTTCCGTGCAGGAAGTCAGTGTGGAGGAGAAGGTCTCAATTCATCTCATTCCCTAAATATTTGGACGACGGTAATTTGCTTTTTGTGATATGAAATTATTTCCTTTCGAGTTAAGAATCAAATAATGGTTCCCACCTGTCTAAGCACTGGGAAGTGGTGCTGCTATGTTTGTCTGCGTATGCATGTCTTTTTGTACATACGTGTGCATCTGGTTGTCTGGCGGTATAATCGGAGAGAGTCAGAGGGAGGGCAATGTGTAACTGGAACTGAAATGTGACCTGGCCTAAAACAGACACAACATGGAGCAAATTGGAAACATATCAGAGGCTAAGAGTCTCTGAGCGGATAGTGGTTAGATGTTTTTCATTTTTAATTAAACTGATGATTTACCTGACCTATGTCAACTGTGAAATTTCTTGACACAGTAAAATCAATCCATAGTACTTGATAAACTGTTACTGTATCACTGTCCACCTGAAAATAAGACCCTAATACTGTTCATTTCTCTGAAGGACACTAAAGAAGAGAAAAAAGACGGCAGATAAATGACACATTATTACAAATGTATTATTACAAAATTCTGTGATCGACTCTAATAATTTCAACTTAACATCATGAATATTGGCTTAGGAGATGTACAGTAATTTCATCACAATGTACAATTTACAGTGCTGCAAATGGCTGCAAAACCCCCAGCAATGGTTCTATCTGCAGGGCTGTCTGGGGAATTTTTTTTATAAATGTACAAAAAAAGTGTTAACAAAAATTTAAAGTCATATGTTTGACACAGAAATGTAAATGTATGATAATATGGTTATTCTTGGCCCATCATACATGCAGGCAAGAGCGTGTGATTGTCATAGTCAATAATACTTGTGTTGTTTGATCATGAGATAAACCTATGTGGAAACTCACATCCCAGCATCCATGTGTGCAAGGCTAAGAGGTCATAAACCAACTTCCTCTTAATGTGTCTCTGCTTTACAAGACAGCTATGTAAGGCAGAAACATACACAAGAAAGCTGGCCGAAAGAGAAGCAGTGACTCATGACAAAGGTTATGAGGTGGATTTAAATGTGTGATGCTGAGTCACAAACCCACACTGTGTCCATAAGTCCTCTGAGCGATCAGGACACCCTCGGTACGGATTAACTTAGAGGTCATCAGACAAGTTTGAAATTCACTCAATGCGCTGTCTCTACATAACATGAATGTATTTCTCTAGAGCGTGTTCCACTTGAAAGCCGTTTTCATCTCTTCCTGTGCGGGGCCTGTTTAGAAAGGTATGACCTACAATAGCTTCTATATGCTGTCATTGCCAATTTCATCTCTTTGTGCTGTGGGACAAACTATCGATGAGCTGTTGCAGGCTGTTAAATTAAACTGAACCTCATCTACAGGAGAGAGATTGCTCCTCCAACACAAAATGACACATCCCAGGACTAGTTCAATATGTCACATCTCTGAATTAAACCGCCACTAGGCACAATTTCAAAACACAATCTCAAACTTGTGCGTGAAAGTTCAAGCCTGGGGATAGGTAATATGCAGAGTTTATATTGTGATAACAGAGCAGGTAGTTGCACTATATTGATTTATGGAGTTTCCTATAGTAGAAAAATACATATTTCTGAACACCATGACTAAATTAATATCGGTTTAAACAGAAAACAACTAACAAAAACTAACAAAAACAGGAATTACATACAGCCGATCAGGCAAGAATACATTAACAAGAAAAAACTGTACTTGTTAATAAGGTCAAAAAAGGTCATGTAGATGATCTGATCTATACACACTGGTGCTTATTAGATTATTCTGCTGTTTACTTCGAGATCACTGCTGCTGCAATAACTTTTCCAGAGTACAGTCCTCCCTATGAGTATTACAAACCACAGTGCTGTGTGTGGGCATCAGTATTTCTGCGTATCTGCAGTATGTGAATCTACACCACCAACCTCTGCCTTGTGCGCTGTTTTAATGCGAGGGGCTGTGTTAAAACTCAGTCTGTCTGAATGTAACATTAGCCTGGTGATGAGCAGTGCCTGCTGGACACCAGACATAGTGCTTGGAGTTGGGCCAAAAAGGATATCAGTTGTTGTGTCATTGCTCGAAGAATTTTTTTCCTCATCCTTTCAGTGGATATTAAACGCCACTGAAAGTCTGGGAAATTCCAAGTGGGCTGATGTCTGCCTCACTCAAACTGGCTTCTGTCTAACCACTCTATCTAAATGCCTGATTGATGGAGTGCTGCTGAGACGATCGCCCTCCTGACTGGTCCTCTCATTTCTGCAGAGGACTCTGAAGCGCTGTTACTATCCCCTCTAGTAAGAGTCCTGGTGGTTCCAGGCTTCTTCCATTCCACAATTATTGAGGCCACTGTGCTCCCG
>JAUBNQ010000028.1:5018207-5051051 GCA_032353495.1 Ctenopoma kingsleyae
CCACAGGAAAAGATTGGTTTGTTTTTCCTGCCTCCTCTGTCAGCTGTCAGGAAAAGAACGAGTCTGGATTCAGACAGCTAATACGGATTTAATAGATTTTCCTGATAAAGTGAGAAAACATGAACAGACTAGTAGCTACATGAAAAATGCTAACTGCTACGTATCTTACAATGATTCGTATAACTGCTGTCAGAAACCAGTTATACAATTTCAGTTAATTTAATAATCTGACAAATGTGTGACGAATTTTCTGTTAATAAATAAAACCCTTTGTGTGATGTAAATTAAGGTAGATGTAGACACTGCATGCTTCATGCGAGAGAGAGCTGCTTTGTGTTCGACAGAGGATTATGTTTAAGTTATGTTGCTGGGTTTTGAAGAATGAAGAGTTTTTGGAGTGAAGACTCATACAGTTTATTACCCTCTCTGCAAGTTAAAGCGGCCAATGAGGTACGTTATGTTGTCATAACATTATGTTTAATGCTGCTGAATATTAGCGGACTCGCTAATTAATTAAGTAGCGTCTATCGACATTTAAGTGAATGTGATTGTCCAGTTAGTGTCTTATAGTTTTACTAAGCAGTGAGCTGCTTGACTGCATGTTCTCAGTGTCAAGGAGAGACAGGAGAAATGTACTTATAGTAAATAGTAAATGACTGAAAACACAGATGCTGTATTTTCACGTTAATTTAATATTTTAAAGCAGTGTGATGCATGATAATGGTGCTTTGGTTTATACTATTGATATGCGGTTAGAGTGCATCTGAAAATGGACTTGCAAAAGTGTGCCCCCCCCCAAAAAAATAATTTCACCAGCCACCACTGTGTTTCAAAACTATTTATTCCAACATTTAAGTTAAATTCAGTTTTTTGTAAATCTAATTGTTCAGTAAGTGAGCTATCTCTGCAGCATTTTCTGCATTTGTTAGATACTCTGCAGACACAAACTGGAAACACTACAGTGGCTGAGTCATAAAGGTGCCATGTATCCTCATAACTTTAATTGTGATGGCTGACTGATTGACTTAAAGGCCTGGAACAGTAAAAATGTTTTTGGGGTGAGGAAACCTTTGTGACTGGACTGTGATTTGGGTTTTGTGGTATTAATCACTAATAATTTATCTGTTCTTGTCCTCCTGATCCCTAGAGGTGCTGCCATCTCTTTTCTTACCTCCTTCAAAATGCATTAGCATAGCTAGCAGCGTGGGGGCGTTGGTGGCTCCATCAGTAATGTCATGGGCACTTTAACATGATGAAGCACGCCGTGGCCCCGCTGGCATGAATAATTCACATTACCACACGCCCAGAGAGAGGTGGTGTGTGTGTATGGGGGTGGCTTTGCAACAATGAATTGTGAGAACAGATGTGTGATTTTTAAGGCGCATGGGCCTCTGTTTTGGGTGAGCGAGCAATTTTAATTCAATTTGATATTTCTCTTTTTAAAGTGAGGCAAGACCTTGAGCTGGGCTGGTGAAAATAAATAAGGTGGGATCAGAAGAGGGAGCCATGACTATAGGGTGGGAGGGGAGAGGGGTGGAGGTCCTCCTCGTCATCCATCACAGTGGCACTTCAATGATTGTCAAATAAGTAGCCCTGTCCAAACCCATCTTTTACCATTATGTATGAATGAATCTATCTGGGGATCACATCATCCAGCACATGGGAGGGCTCTATCTCATATACATGATAGGGAGACGATATGGAAATGGGATACATGATAGTAGAATGGCCTGGATGGGGAGATGGATTCACATCACTGGCTGGGAGAATGGACCACTATTTGATCTGAACACTCTGTCTATTCTGTCAGTTATGGAAATAAAAAATGTACAAGCTACTGCCTCCATCTGAACTTAATACAAGATATTTTTGGTCTACTAATACCAACAGAATGCCTCCAAAAGTGGCACTGACAAAGCTGTCTCTTTGCAAAACATGTTTCATTAAAAGTCTTGGAAATACTTAATGTAACATTTTCCATACTTGCTCAATGCTTTGAGGTTTCGGCATTTTAACACATAGCACCTCTAGGCCCTTGGCTCCAAAGCCAACGTGAGAACTTTAATGTAAATAATTCAGCAAAGGTGGGTGAGAACTCTTGGCATAGGATTAAGGAGGCTGTGCCTGCAAAAGCTGCTCTCAATCCATTTCCAAATTGTCACGGGGCCTTCTAAGAGGCGAAACAAACCACCTTAATCTCTGCTAATCATACTTAAGCATGAATGTTTCATGTGGAAATGCCTGGTTACAATTTAGAGGCTTTTTCCTCATTCCTGGGGTAACCCTGCTACAATCCAGAAATCCTTTCGGCCACAACAAAGACAAAATGTGATGTAGAGACATCAGATGTGGTGCAGTGCACACAGCATGTTAGTAGGAGGAAGCAGAATCCCACATTACAGGCACCATGTTTGTTGACTACATGAAACACTGCAGATAATGAATTCAGGCTGCCAAATTTCAAGATGTGCCAAAAGATAAAGCTGTTATAAACAAGGAAAAAAACAACAGAGATAACATCAGTGATTGGTTGTGATTAACATCAGCCTTCTTACTTGTGTCTCAGAATTTCAAATTACAAGCCTGATGTAGGCAATACTAGGGACCAACTTAATATTATTATTATTCGAGACAGAGCATAACCCAACAGCGGGATGATTACATTTGACTTGCAATGACCCCCCCACCCCCACCCCCCCACTCACTCACTGGAATGAGAAAACAACAGCTTGGAAAAACTAAGAGACATATTCCCCAAAGTACTTTTGTTGCTACTGCCTTTCTTTATATAAATCTCATCATCACAGCAAAAACTGCTTTGATTTCTCCTGCATTTAGAACACGGAGACAAAAGTCCAACCCATCTGTCCCTCAACTTTGCGGGGTGCAGTGCAGCGGAGGGAAGGATTTATCACACACAGCACGGTAAAGTGCATCTGCATCCGCCACACTGTTCCCACTTGCATCATTATCCTCATCGCCTATCACTTCCCCAGCTGAGCCCCCTTTTGGAAACAGAGGCTGACACATCGACGGCGGGTAAACACCTTTAAAAGGATCTGACGCCCTGTAATGGAAGAAAAAACACTTCCGTATTGTTCAGGACCCCTGGCGCTGTGCTGGGCTTATGGAGGAGTAAGCCATCGTCTGGTGTCACCTAATTGGATCAAGTTTGTGTGGAGAACAGATGTGTATGGCTGGCTGAGGTAAACACTGGACCAGAAGATGCCAGGGCTGAAATTGCTTTGAAAATTGTTTCTGCCTCCATAGAACGAGAAAAAATAGCAGAGGAAAAATACGGTATAAAGGAACATTTGTGGCACAGTCTGAAAAGTAATAAACGCTTTCCCTTTAAAAACGTCCCTATTTTCTTTTGTTCATCCAAAGGCCCAGTCATTCATCTGTGTGGAAGGGTATATGTGGTACACAGGCTGAGACAGTTAGCATGGCAATCCTCATAGCATGAGTGATGATCTTTGGCAAACAAATTATACCTTGGAAACGGAGTATTGCTGATCTAATTAAGAGCTGGCAAAAGGTGTCATCAGGGTCTGACAGATTTCAGCCCTGAGTCTTTTCTGCTTGCAGTGAGCTGCCGCTAAAGCGAGAGATGTCGGAATGAACAAAGAGAGATGAAGAGAGACACAGAGAGACAAGGAAGCACTATTTCCAATCAAGCATCTGCCTCCCCTCCGACGCAGCTCGATTTAACCTTGAAGAGTAATGAGATCTGACTTGCTTAAATGTTAGCATTCTTAAATCATCAGGAAGTGCCTCCAAGGAGCCGATAATCACTGTGCCAAATTGCTGCGCTCGCTAATTTCATTTCTCCCTAGCATTTGCTTGCAGTTAATGTCGATTATTCAAGAACAGGCATTTAATGCTGCCAGGTCCCAGGGGTGTTACATTAAAATGTAATAACTTGCAACATAAATGAAAACAAAAACCATTACTTTCTTCCCCCCACAACTTTCTTCCCTCCTCCCTTTTCCTCAGCCACCTCTCTCCCTTCCTCCCTTTCCAATCTCTCTCCACTCCCTCTCTCCATGGTGGGAGTTCGAATCTAATTCTCAGCCCATCTGGCAGGCGTAATGAAGGCGGGCTGGGCTTGCGGTGCCCTGCTGCCATGGCTCGGCGGAGCAGGAGGCTAGCTGGCAGATTGGGCTGCGATGAGTGGAGGGGAGTCGGGGAACCTGCTGAGTGAGTAAGCTAGCCCAGTTAATCTCCCATGTGCCCCAGTGTGATCGGGGCCAAGGCCAACCACACACTGAGGGCACAGTGGATGGGGTCTGGAGTGTGGATGGTTGTGGGTAGAAGGCTGGAGGGTGAGTCTGGCGATCATTTACATTTCCTGACATTTAACTGACTTCTACCCAAATCAACTTTCACTGAGTGAAAAAGTAAAATAACCTTATTATTGAAGACCACCAAAAGCATAAATCTGACAAGGAGTGGGCCACACATATGACATCTATAACATAAATTTAACACAGACTGTAGAGGGGCTCAATAATGTTTAGTACTGTAAACTGACTCAGCAGCAATAAGGGACATGAAGGAGTGAAGCACAAAGCAGATGCCCATTGATCAATGTTGATATGAGACTGAAAATACTGAGTTTATGTATTTTTCAGCTCCTTTAATATTTATGTAATGATACAAAAAGTATAAAAATATCTTCACAAATAATGCATAGGCCCAACCTGGTCAAACATAACTCAGAGAATACAGGGCTGAACAGTTAGAGTCAACCTAACAGGTGCCACCTCAGGGGGAACAAAAGACAAAGAGTGTCTTAGCACCATCTGGCACAGACAGAAGTGCATAAGGATTTACATATGGTCAAACACGGCAAATAACAACTGTGAGGTAAGGCTGTACAACACATACACACACAAAATGATACTGGATTAGTATAAGCACAGAAGTATGATGATGTGCATCTTTATGTTTTAACACATACACGTGAAAAAGCAGCAAATTTCTTTACTTCATATTTACTTTCACTTTATAGTAAATGTCATTTGTAGACTCATAACAATGCTATTACACTAATATGAGCTGCACTGTACAATGACTGAGAAAGTGCCACTTATGATTAAGCTTCTTTATCGAAACACAAACTCCTCTCCAATCACTGCGATCTCTCTGCTGTGCGTGAAAGCACCCACGGGGGAAGTAGCAGCCAAAACCCTAGTGAAAAACCTGCTTTTGCAAGCTCTGATCTATGTATGTGTGTCAGCGTGTGTCCACACATTTACCAGTATGGTTTAGCAAACCAAGCTAGATGATCTTATGAAACCATTTTTACGATCACATAGATGTTAGTTAAGTGCATTACAGGAAATCTGTACCTGCTTGATGCCTGTGTTTGACGAAAAAGCAAAACCACAACATAGGCAGGGCAACACAGAGGAACGACAACCCAAACTGAAGGCTCTCTGTGTGAGGGAGGCGTGGGAGAAAGAAAGACAAAAAACAAAAATTACATAGGCATATAGACAAAAACTCATCTACAACAAGATAGCAGGAAGCTGGGCTGACAAAAACAGCAGGTTTCCCAAAGCTATGCTCTGGCCTCTGGAGAAACCACAACACTGTCATTAACAGTTACTCTCCTCATAAACACACCAGCATCAGCTGGAGGTATAATTGCCCCTGCGTCTCCTGTAATCTTATACCTTACCTGCTGTTACTGTCAGACACCTTCTCCATTGAGAGAGACAGAGAGACAGCGAGAGAAAGGGGAGGGTTGGGTGGGGGGGTGTTGTGGCGCATAACGTGTGTGTAGTGAAGTTGCAGGCAGGGTAGGTGTTGCTTGTGTACTGTCAAGGTAAGGAAAGTAAAAATAGGGGTGAAGAGAGAGAAAGGAAAAGGAGACAACACATGCCAGAAAATCAAATGAGAGTGTTGCTCACAGAAATCCCAAGAGCAAGGCTCTGATGGGGGGAAATCGTGTTCTTTTTTCGTTGATTGATTAGAAGACGAGTGGCAGAACATGACCTACTTAGTATAACTTTTTTGTACAGGTTTTGGAAAAGGTAGTCATGTGGGTAGAATTAGAGAAGCGGGTGGGAGCTTGAACCCTAATAGATTCATAGAAACATTAAACATAGAAGGAATAATTGCTAGGGGCTGTTTGTGAATATGGATTAAAGTATCTTCATCTCATGACCTCTCAAACTCAGACAAAGGCTTGCAGTCATTCTCTATGCTCTGGCTTTGCAGCCAAGAAGAAAAGATGTATGCGTTTGATCCTACAGATACGCAAGGTTAAAATGCAAAACAAAATATGAATTAAACATCATCTGACACCCTCTAAAGGCTACAAAAGGAGGTTTTAGTACCTTCAGAATTAGCCCAGAAAGTGTGGTAGGAGGTGTAAATGTTGAAAGAGCCGGAAAGGAGAAAAGAGAGAAAGAAAAAAAAGATGAGAAACCTGTTCTCTTCAAAATCTGTGACTGAAAATGGCAAAGCGTTTCTCTGCCCTATTACAATCCCATATTGGAAATCCACCGAGGCCATGAAAAAGGAACACTTTAGCTCCGCTGCAGAAATGGGCCTGCCTCTGGCTCTTCTTAATTTCAGGCTTTGTTTGTGGAGCGTCGGGGAGCTCTTGTGGGTTTGCGGGAGACCCGCAGGCCTTTTGTCTCATCAGTAGAGGTGGTTTCTGCTCGGCGCCTGCAGCGATCTGTTGGCATACGCCTTTTGTTCTACCTCTCCATGCGAGATTTGGCCACAGGTCGCGGATTACAAGCAACACAGCCATCACGGGTACACCGATGTTTGTTTCCTCTACAACAACTGTTAGCGCTCAGGAGGGAGGCAGGAAATGGATCTCCATATGAGTCAGAGAAAGTGAGGTGTGTTGAAAGAGTGAAGAACAACCATCACTTGCACTGGGAAATGAAAAGTCTTGCAAAATATGCTCTTTTTTCCCACTAAGTTCTGCCCATACTAAAATGGCTCTCTCTGGATTCCTTGGGGGACACTGGCAATGCTGCAATGCCTGCTTCTTTAAATGACACAGACTAATATTACACTTGTGGCACTGAATTAATAAGCTGCAGTGTGATAAATCTGTATGATTTATTATGTTCCCCTCCAGTGTATAATCAAGTTGAATGAGGGAGGGAGAGAGAATCAAACACAGAAAGATTGGAAGAGACAGAGACATAGCTGGGTCTGAATTGAGACACAATAGACATGGCCCCTTCCCTCTGCACAGCTGAATGGACAGGCTTACATAGCTTTGAATGAGAAGTGTGAAACAGTCAGCCACTGAAATCAGTGGGTGTTGTGTTTAGCAGAAGGAAAATGATTAAAATACCAAAAAGTTCAATGTGCAGCACACCGTGAAATATGACATATGGAACTGCCAAAACAGAACTAGCAGACGTTCCTTACCCCCAAAATGGTCTACTTCTTTTGGAAGCATGAATTCCCCATAAGGGTGTTTTATGAGAATATCACACCTCTATGGAAGTCTCATCCCACAATCCACAGGAGGCTTTCTCTCTCTCCTGCCTGATTCTGGTGGGCTGCCATCGTATTCATTCCCCGTTCCCAGATAGATGTTTGTAATTGGAGCTCTAATTTATGATCGGGCCTTGGTGCAGGATAATGATATGGAGCATTGTAATTTGCTGATGCAAATTGTACGTTATAATGGGGAGCCATAAAAGCTCAAGCAACATCTCGGAGACTTGCCAAACACCCTGAGCGTTCATTACAGCCCTCATTAAAACATCCACGTCGGCACTGGGAGCTCTTACAAATGGAAGGAGCATGTAATTGCTGCTTGATTGTGGTATATGTAACATATGATAAAGTGGAATTACCACTTTATTTGTCTACAGTGTCCGTGAAGCTTAATGGGGAGAAAGCCCGCAGTAAACAAATCCTCAGAGCATTGTTTGATTGTTACAATATAGGGCTATTTGTTTAAAGTGGGGCAAATGTGAGTTAGGGGACAGTGCATCCAGGACAAACTAAGAGTGATGATAATCAAGGCTGCGCTTGGAGGGATAAAACTAATGCTTTTACCCATGAGGGCCTGTGTTTCATCTGGACTAACTCCAGCATGGTTGACAGCATAGAGCTTTGTCTGGGAATATATTAACTGGATTTAATATAAGGAAAGATCAGTATTGTTCTATTTCATTACTGCACAGCAAAGTCATTATCATAGATTTGCTTTAAGCCTGGTGGGGCTACACTGAAAAACGTTAGACAGTACCACTGAAGTCACCTCTGTGAAAACACATTTTGTACTAATGTCTATTTGGACCTTAGGCATGTACCTTCTAGCCATTTCCAATGGCTGATCTCAATTCAGTCCTAACAAACAGGGTATGCGGAATGCGGTGAAGCTGAACGTCCCAGCTTTTAAGGAGACTTAAGAGCAGAGCCAAGTGGCAAAAGCAATTAAGAGTTCATTTAGAACAACTAAACTATGCCGTGACTGGTTTTTCTAAGGCCCGGTCAACACTAATTCACAGTGTCGCCTTTTTATTCAAATGACCTCTCCCAGAGTCCCCTGTGTTAGTGCTATTCTAATGCATCTCCATTAGAACAAAACCTGAGCTGCATTGCTGAAAATGAAGTTTCCCTCCTCGACTCTGAATGATAGCAGGCCTCTACCACCAGAGCTGTGTGTGTGTGTTCAGCCACTGGAAAAGGATTTTCAGCTGTACCATTCAGCCGGGGCCCCAGAAGCCTGCAGCCTTTATCTGCAGACTCGTTGATTGATGTGTTGTGGGCCCTGCTGTGGTTAACAGCAATTTTTATCTGTTGCTAGCGGCAACAGCTCAGGTCCCTGGTGCGCAGCACGTAGCAGGGCCCAGGATCTGAAGCTGGACCGCACACGGGGATAAACAAATAGGTTTTTCAAGGCGGACAGCCCTCATAGAGAGACCCTTGACAGGCAGTGCCCCACCCCAAGGCCAGGACAATGTCAGGGCCCCAACCCACTCCTGCTGGGCTCTGAGTTTTCTTCACTAATTTTCACCATGTGCAAAGTTGGTGGTATAGAGACACCTGCACACCCCACTGAATGTAAGCAGATAGACAGAGCCAGACAGAGTGACATACAAAAAGAGAGTCACAGAGATGCTCAAAAAGAGGCACTTACATTGGTGTAGTGACAAAAATATTGCTGCAAGTATTATTCTGAGTATAAGATATGATTTAGACTCGATTTCTTTCAGTTGCTGTGTTTAGCATTTAATCCAGTGAATCTGTGTCATTTTGTTAAATAAAGCGTGAAGCTTTTAATGGCTTCTATTATAATTAAGTGACATAATCCTTGTATTTGATAAAGATCTTGTAAAAAGCCTCGTCATTCAGACAGAGAAGTGTATTTGCTACAATGTGGAGGTCGTGAATGCCAAATCAATTAAAAGAGGGCTGTTTAAGAATGCACAAATGACTCTGAGACTGTTCTGTTTAGTGTGTAGACTCATTTAGCGTTAAATATGATTATGACAGCCCTAGCAGGGAAAATAAAGAACGGGTGTGTCTCTGAGCTCCGAGCACTCTCGCTCAACCCAAACACTCCGGCTAAGGTTTTACTCCCTGACATCGCAGAGATAAACCCTCCCAAAACAGACTAGTCAGATTATACTGTCACAGACAAAGCTCTATGCTTTTATCGTGCGTGAAAACATGAGCTGTAGCTTGGCCTTGGGTGGTTTCAAAAGATGGGGGGTGGAAAGCTGAAGCACAATCACTTCATCTGAAAGGAAAGGGAGGCATGTTGTCTTTTTTGCTTAGCTAAAACATCTCCTCCTCTATACAGTATATCCAGCCCAGGGGTAGCGACAGGATAGGCAGATAGTTGCAGTGAGATTTTTTGACATTTTCCCTGTCTCTTGCAGCTCGTATCTTGCAAGTGCAGGAGGGGATGTTGGGTTCTTTATCAAGGAGCCCCTGAGAGGATGATAAATCACCAGAGCCCAGGCCCATCTCCGCAGAAACAACAAGCAGGTAGCAGTGCAGGAAACAAGGCACAGATATTGTCTCCCAAACATAGCTGAGGCTATAATGAAGCCAGCACAAAGCAGACAGGAGAGAGACAACCTGATAAACAATTCCATATCCAGTCTTCCACAGAGAGGAAAATAGTGAGTCTCTGTCCTGCTGCCATGTACTACTGCTGGACTCAACAGTCCAGAGATTAGCCCTTACCCCTGAATGGGGGATGACATAATCCTTGTATTTGATACTTGTAATTCTCTCAAAGTTCACAAAGGAAAGTTTAACATCTGTTGTAATGGTCATAAAGATGATTCAACCAGATATCACCACATCAGCTCTGGTGTGATGTGGTTTGTTGGATACTGTAGAATTGATCAACAATATACCACTTGTTTAATGGATGACTTTAAACTGAATGAATTCTCCACTGACACTTTAACTAGTTTATATAGAAAATGTTTTATATTCAAGTTTTATAATCAATTATGTGCTGTTGTCATCGTCATCTTAGCAAGAACAAAAATAAAAAGGCAGTATTTTTAGCATACTTAAAAATGCTGTCAGCCAAATTCAGAATACAAGTTCAAGAGAAGAGTTACCATCAGCCGCCTCCTCTATGCGGATGACATCAAACCCGTATGCCAAGAACAAATGGGATTGACTTATCTACCTAACACGGATCTACATCGAAGACATGCAGATGTCATTTGAACTGGACAAGTGTGGCCAGAAGGTGGTAAAGACTGGTGCGTTAGAACTACCAAGGGCTAAACAGCAGACAAACAGGCCATCTACAACTGGGAATTTTAAACTGAAATTCACATTTTACTTAGTTGTAACCTTTTCAGTTTTCTATTATTTTTATGTTTTAGCAAACAAAGAAGTGAGAAAAATGACATAAAACAAAGCATATTGACAGAGACATCTGACTTACATTACAGTATGTGTGGCATTGTTCATGTGACAATACACTGCTTGATAAATGAAAGCAGCAGGCAACGTGTTCTGTATGCAACAGCCAAAGCATTTCAACATTGTATAAAGGCATTTGCTGTGTCCAAAACACTCCAATTGCGACTACAATTTCCCTTTTTCACAAGTCTGGCACTAAAGCCCACAAACTTCCTTTAGATTCTTGTGTAAACCATTCAAATGAGTCCATTCAAGCCTGGCAGGCAACATAAGAACGGAGACATATGGAGGCATAAACAAGAGGAGGCGTTATCTCCCATAGAGGTAGAAAACAAACTGTCAGGAGAGATTGCCTTTTCTACCTCTTAGTGCCTTGTGACAGATAACCAGCCCCCATCCACCAGCTTGATTTTTTCATTGTTTGTGGAGAGCCAACCAGCAGTAGATGGAGCTCAGTGCCAGGGGCCAGCCAGCAGATAGCCCCAGTAGTGCAATTGGTGGCCAGTGGTGCTGAATGCACCTCTGTGCCTGTCCAACTGACCCTTCTGCACCCTCTCCCCACCCTACAACCAGCCCTCCACCTACATACATAACCTCTCTCTTCCTCTTCCTCCAGCCATAACAATCCATCCAGCCCCTGGCCGTTTCCTCGTCTTACTCCTCCTCTCATACCCACTCAGCCTCTGCCTGGCAGTTCCCTGGAGCCCCAACGACCTCACACCCCATGCACCCCTTCGAAATCATCATACTGTAAAGCCTGAAGCACTTACAGATAAAGAGACCCCAGAAATCAAGCGGGCCTGGCAGCAGAGCAGATTGAGAGTCAGAGCTCAGCACCCAGGAGGTGCCCAGAGGCTACAAAAGCTGCAGATAGCACCATCGGACAGCCAGAGAGGGGAGCCAGACAACGTGAAACTTCCTGCCCTCGTTACTGGACTTCTCTTTGCTTGCACAGTGCCCTCGCCCCCACAGCACCACATTTCTTCCCTCTCTCTCTCTCTCTCTGGCTCCATCTTTCCTCTTTTCAGATAAAGAGAAGGCCTCGTTCCCTGCCGACTCAAACTGACAGCTCGAGCCAAAGGGCTCCACAAGCTTTTTTGGAAGGTCTTGTTTGTTTTCATCCATCTGTGAGTATGCAGCCGCTGGGGAATAGGAATGTGACATGTTCTATTAAAACAGAATAACAAAAAAAAGCTTGCGCAGAGATCAATGTCTTTTGAAGTTAAGCTTTGTTCATCGCTTTAACTGCAGTCCTTTGAGGCAGATTAGCGATGACAAACCATTTATAGTTGTTTTGTTTGTCGGGAAGATTGCTTCCAAGCTGCAATAAGAACTGCCATATGCCACTCATCAGCTAAAAGTAGCACACTTTAAAAAAATGTTCCTCTTATGAGTTTCCCTTTAAGCAAAGGACATAAAGGACGGCCGCTGTCTCTATTACCCAGAGACTAGACACATCATTGAAACAATGGGAGGCGAAGAGCACAAATTTACGGTTCAAAAACACACTGGGGCAAGGCAACAGATGCTTTCAAGGGATAAATATAGTCTTGAGCTGGCAATCTGTGAGCTAGTGTATATTTGAAAGGACTGGGCTGATGTTTACAAGGCATCACTAAATATTCCTCTTGAGCACATTTACCTTGAAACACACTCGTTCTATGTTCTATGATCTCACTGACTCCAGCTAACGTATGGTTCCCATAAATCATAACATGTTTAACTGCTGTGCATGTTCCTAAAGGTGTGAATGTGCATGCATTTCTTTGTTGTTTTATTGCATAGATGCAGAGGCCTTTAAAAAGCTTTTAGGCATATTGTCAGATAAGGGAGCAGGAGGATCCTCCATTGACAATCACTGGAGGAAGACATAAAACTCTGACAGCCAAATTGCAGCAGTGGTGAACATCGCTGATCGATGCCAATAAAACGAGGCTCTTTTCGCCAAGGTAGCGCAGGACACCTTCCCGCAATTTAATCAGTCAGTCAGCCAGAATTAATGTTCCTAATATCATGATTTCTCCATTACTCTATTTAACATAATTAAAATGTCGAGCGCTGGGGCCATAAAGCAGGCCGTTGGAGATTGTAATTCTGCAGTAAAGCTATGAAGCATGAAAATGTCACTTACCGAGTAGCCGCGGCCTGACAGCGAGTGAGTGGAACTCTGTAGGGAGGGAGAAGAGAACAGGGATGACCTTTAAGGAGCGTTTCACTCGCTGACACAGACATGATGAAGCAGCGCCGCTTTAATATCAATATTCACGTTAACCTTTTACCCACCCTGCCATGTAACCTCCGCCCACACACATCACTCCCATACATTCTAGCCTCTACCTCGGGGGTAGCTGAGCAGCACCCGGTCTTAAAAACAATCACTCATGTCCCACTGAGAGACTTAATATGAGTTGTCAAAGAAATACACTGAGGAAAGCCTTAATTATTTAGTAAATTATAATTTAAATGGTGCACAATCATTCTAAGGTTCTGTAAATTAATTTAAACAGTGTGTATTGTACGTGCATTACTTAAAATAATTCTGAGATACCTAGGCAGGAAGCAGTATGGTTAATGATGTGTCGTCACCTGATAACTTCTTTTCACAATTACAAGTGAAACTCAAAGTACTGTTATCCCAAGCTCAATTTCAACATGAGGCACAGCTAACGTTAAATAGCCTGTGACCTGACATTGTAAGTGTTTATGTGAGACCACAGAGCATACATAATGAAGCAGTTTTTGCAGGAGAGCCACCGAAATGAATAACATACAGTGCAATTCTTCAGCACAGTCACTTAGGGACACCAGATCACCTCATAATATACGTATAGTAGGATGCAGAAAATTCAGTCAGAGTGCCATCTGACACTGAGAAGACACATGACTGAACCCATCACTTGCATCAGAAGGTATAAAGATAAAACACATCTTGATACACAAAGTGTTGTTCTGAGAGTGAGTGACAGGTAAGGTACCCTGCTAGTCAGAAAGGTTTGCTTGTCTCCTTATTCCATCTTATAATTTTCCAAAGTACTGGTTCATACACAGGATTTTTCTTTTGCTAACTGGCCAGACATTTTAACAAAAAGGACAAACCATTTTCAAATGCTTTCTGTGCATTATAGACAAAAAACATTACATTGTGTATTTACTATTAAAAAATACATATATATGTAGAAATTATATGTATGTTTTTATTTATCCAGTCATACACTGTGCTTCATTAAATGCTGTTAATCCTTTTAGTCATTATATGGCTGTCACATTTTAGAACCCAGCTTTATCAGCTGTACTCAAGATAAATATCTCTTCATGCATTTAGGGATGTGTTTTGGCCCATCAGTCTCCTCCTGTGTTTTCTAATGCAGTCCTCTAAATGCTGAACAAGAGCAGGATAGAGACAGAAAAGGCAGGGTTTTGTTCTGTTCTCTGGCTCTGTCTGTCAGCACCCAGCACGAATACCAATCTCCAAATCCCTCCCTGCACCACTTTTCACTGCTTTTATTCCTCTGTCTAGATTGTTCTCCCTCCCCCCAATCTCTGGAGGGGACTTTTCTGCTAGACCAATTTCATCCATAGGTCCACCTTCAATCCAAACGACCTCCCCCACACCTTCACCACCACTGCCTCCCTTGTTTTGCACCCTCCCGATGGTCCTCATCCATACTCCCACACCTGGTCTAGGTCTCAGCCCTCATCAACGCCTGTGTGCTCCTCTGATTCGCAGGACGGCTCCTGTGGTGACGATTAGGGAGGAGTCCTGCCGCGAACCGGAAAGCAGGCTCTGCAGGAATCAAATGGCTATTCCCACTCTGCTCAAACCTTCTGCTTCTTTCACTAACGCAACCAGAGAGGGGGCAAAAGGAGCGGAGAGGAAGAACTGCACAGAAAGCAAAATCTGTGGATACAAAAGGGCCAAAAGTGTGTTCCAGTGAGAATGTGGTCTGTTGTCTGTGCACCTAAATTTGTGTGCACATGAATGTGTTTGTGTGTGTGTAAGTGTATGTGTGCATAGGTGGTGGGAGGCCAAGGCCATTTGGAATTAGCCTTACTATGTAGAGTTCATTCAACTTGGAGCATTCTGAGTAGAAAGAGAGGCTTATTTAAATGATAATGAGGGACAATCCATTGGATTTAGTGAAGGGAGGAAAAGAGGGGAGGGAAAGGGGGATCCATTAAAACGCCAGCGGTTCATAAGCCATAGGGTCGGCATACAGCTAAACACTCTCTCTTAAAAGCCATTATACATGGCTCTCAATGGATTTCTGCAGCGCTTAGGACTTCAAAAGGATTTAAGAACCCGCCCCAGAGAGGGAGTGTGGGGGAGGGAAGAGGATGAGTGAGTGTGTGTGTGTGCGTGTGTGTGTGTGTGTGTGTGGTGATTATGGTGGTGATGGGGCGGATGCCAGCGGCATTTAAGGGTTAACTAAACAGCCCCGGAGAAGAGAAATGTTGCTAAATCTGCCCCCTAATCCTCTACCCATTTCCATGCCCCCTCCTCTACTTTCCTTACAAAAAAAAGAAAGAAAAAAGAAAAACATGGCGACAAGAGGGGAGGATCCAGTCCATCTTCACCCAAACCAGACTATTGGTTTTTGTCGTTGCACGAAGGCCAAGAGGTGGGCCAATCAGAGCTTGCTGGAGTATGAGGATAGGGTTGCGAACATATATGCCCTCTGTGGCTGGGAAATCGAGTAGGTGGGTGGGTTTGGCTGCATGTGGGTGGATAAACGAGGGTGTTAGAGACCCTGACAGCACCACAACTGCTGCCCTCTCCACCGCAGTACACAGATGCAGTGGAAACCACCCCCTCCACCAACTCACATTTCCCTAATCCCTATGTGGCTTAGTGCCGGGGCCCCGCTGCACTGCAGGCACAATTACCTAGTCAAAATAAACAGATAAAGACCCAACCATGGCAATGAACAAACAGCATCCCCTGCAATTTTTTTCACCCCCTGCTCCAAAATTGATGCATGACTGTTTTTACAGGCGGGCAGGCGGGCGCGTCCGCATTTCGCATTTGTCTCTATTTCCTTTGGCGGTAAGACAAGAGAAATCCATTTTACTCGTTGTCGACGCGGCATCATTAGTTAAGAGCTCTTAAAGCTGGGAGCCACTTTGATGTGGTGGAGCGTATTTTACAAAAATTAGCAGTGCTCTCAGTGCGGTGGCGGAGGTTTCATGGAACTAAAAAAATAAAAAAATAAATATAGGGGAAACAGTGGTGGGGAAGAATGTCACTGTGTTTTTCTTATGCAGGCCTTCACTGGGTGGAATACATAGATGGCAGAGAGAAGAGGTAGAGACGGGCAGAGAGATATGGATAGATATGGATGGCGTGGCTACAACGATCAGCGTCTGTGCACCATTTATTTGGCAGCAGATTAGAGAGACATGCCACATCTAACACTATTGGCAATTACAGCGTGCAATTTTTAACAGTACCCCCCCTCCCACAACCTCCACCAACATCACCGCAACAACCACCACCTCCACCATTTCTAACCCCCGCTCCCCCACCCCCAATCCATGCCCCCCCCATCCTTCTCAGTTCTTGTCGTAGATCCCTGTCAGAGCTGTCAACCGGCATCGGTCTTTTATCTGACAAGCCCGCCTCTTCCTCCTGACTTTTTCATTAAAAGACAGCCTTTTACACAAATTCAAGAGAAACAGTGAGAGGGAGAAGTGGGGGGGGGCAGTACGTGAGAGAAACAGAGTGCGAGGCTTATAAAAAAAGAAAAATGAGGATAGGAAAAATTAGACTGGATGATGTTTTTCCCCCCATCAGGCTGAATTTTCAATTGGAAGGGTTAAAACAATGTATTTAATAAGTTTATTAAAATGTTCTCTCTTTCCATCATTTTACCCCTGCTGGAAAGGAAGCTGCATATTTTCCTTCCTCGTCTTTTTCTCTTTCTCCCCTTGCTTTTGTCAGCTAAATAAACAGTCTGATTGAATTTAGTTAGGTTTGGGAGGCCTGCTTGACAGGCATTAGTTAGGAAGCATATTTCTACATTCATTTAAAATGAGCCGCCTGGGATTTTGCATAAATTCTCATTACTTCCCCTGTATCTAAATTACATTATTTCATCCCTTATGGTGAACCAATGCCTGGCCTCAATTTTCCTTTGCCACCTACTCATCCTCTAAACGTGCTGGCATATGGATGCCGGCGCAGAGATAATTGGAACAGTTTCTTTAACTCGTTCCATTCTGGGGTTGCTGAGGTCAGCCCACACCTGGCTGAACCATGTTAGGTCATGTCTACATTTAACTGCGCCACGCTTTAAATAATGCCAGGCCAACTAGGTGATGCTGTGTGACCGGTCTAATAATTTCCTGTCTGTGAGCTGCCAGCCAAACCGGGCACAGGGAATTTATGAGGTGAGAGCTGGAAACAGCAGGAGCTACTGCACCAGATGCCCTCTGATCTTAGCCTCAGTGTTACCGTTGTTTGCCTGCTCTCTATATCCCACCTCAGGGGTCCCCTGCCTTGGCCTGTGAAAGTGGATATCCTGGCTCTCTGTAGGAGGGCAGTGAAAAGGGGAAAGGTCTCATCCAAGGTCTCACCTCGCTGAGCTGTTCTTTGGAGTTGCTCCTGTGCGGTCGGCTGTGCTCCTGCACCGTCTCGTCCTCGCTGACTTTGACCGGACGTAGTACCAAAGGCTTGATCTGCAGGGGTCATAAGAAAAGAGTAGGACTTCTTCAAATTATGTACTGACTTCATGAACCGCACTGCCATGTTCACAAATAAGCAACACATCCTGAGAGGGAGTGATTTATTGTTACTTGTCAGAGGTGCAGAATATAATCCTTAAAGCTGCTCTGATATAACTGTAAATCACTAAAGAGTTATACTTTTATATAATGGTAAGGCGAGAGATTAAAATGGTTATATCAGTGGACATAATGTTTGATATAATTTCATTGCATGTTAAAAGAGAAAAGAATGATCTCCTAATGATGCAGTCAGGTGCCATATAGGAACTCAAACATTTCTTAAAGTAGGTTCATTAGTTATTAATTAATAAGTGGTATTCATTCACTAGAACAGTTTTTTACTAACATATCACAAATCATTAATTATCTATAATCAAATAATGGCATGTTATTACCCAAAAGTATGTAATGTACTTAGTTTCTTGTGAGCAGCAGATGAGATGATTGGTTATTTAATTTTTAAATAACCTCTGCTGCACTTTCAAATTATTATTGTAAGCCTATTACAAACCTTTAATCCATAATTGAAATAAAAACAAATTTAATTGCTATCATTCACTGGGATCTACTGTATAGTCAACTCAACAAATAATTCAACAATATAGCATAATTACAATGGCTTCAACTGACTTTCAATAAGCCATGGTCCTTCTTTTCTTAAACTAGGAGAAAAGGGACACAAAGTCAATGTGGTATGTCACAGCTCAGTGTCAGTTTGTGCTTTGGATAAATGCAAAGTAGAACTGGCTGTAGAAAAAAACCTGCAACCCCAAACCTTCATCCAGTGGTGTTAGTCATACCAGTCAGCTAAGGTAAGTTTCTACCTGACCACATTTTTACATGAAATAGAAATCTCACAAACATGAAATGAACATGCCAACTCAAGAATCAGTTTGGCAACAGCAGTGAGAAGTTTGTATAATGTGCTTGGTGTTGTCTTACATATATTTGCTATAAACAGGTATAAACAGCACAGGTTATTGATTATACCTGTTAGGTATACAGGTATAAACTCTACACATTCATTAGAGTACTATACCAAGATCAATAACTAAATGAAAAAATGTAGCATGACAACACTTATCAAAAACAAACCTATATCTCCCACCTTTAACAAAACATCTTTGACAGGAAAAGGATTTGCTTTAATTTCTGTTTTTTGTTTTGGTTACAAAAATGGTCAAATTAATAAAAAGATCAAACAGTGGAAAAAAATATCCAGTTTAACTAGCTTAAATGTACAGATGCCAGTATGTACACTCAGCCACATCTTGGTAACCCTAATGCCCACATGGATGGCTTGTTTTATTTCAGGCCATCAAGACCCACAGTTGGAATGCATCCATATTCCCAGCCAGATGGGAAGTTGGCAAGCTCAGCAAGGAAAACACTGTGCTGCTGCAGCACTGGCCAATCACATTGTCCCATGCTGCTTCCCCACCTTGGAGTACAGTGGCAATGGCCGTGGGGTGTAATCCATTTGACTAGCAGTTTGCGTGTAGCAGCTCCCCTGGTGGTGCACACGGTAGCAGGCCCCGGTCCCCTGATCTCCACTGTAATTTAAGCAGATCACTGCTACAATTAACCTTTCCCGGTAAATATCAATTATGGCCCCCGGCTGGGCTAGAATTAAAAGGGTCATCAGCTAATCTGACAGGTCCTGCACACTACCACCTGGCTGGGAGAGAGGGAGGGAGGCAAGGCAGAGAGAGAGTGTTTGTCTATCCTTGTGCCCACCCGCTCACATGCCAAGTAGACACAATTCCCTTTTAATTACCCTTCCGCTGCCAGGGCAAGCATGCTGATTGGCCAAGGGGCATTAGCAGTGCACCGAGGTCAACAGTGACAGGGTGGGGGTTGAGTTGGATGGGGAGGGGAAGAGGAGTGAGCTGCCGCCAAGCAATCAGGGTGTAGAGATGGAAGGAAGAGAAACCTGGCAGGTGGGCCTAATCAGGTTTGACTTCCACCTCTACCCGCCTCTCCCTCTGCCTTGCTCTCCCTCGACTAGCTGTCAGCCTAATCACTCCTTGAATCTCAAAATAGATGGTGGCCTTTATGATTTCCTTCTCTCAACCGGAGTGCAAAGAGAGCAATCCTCCTAGGCAGGCAGGCATGGAAGCAGAGACAGAACGTTGAGGTACAGTCGGCGTCACGTTGCCCTCAAGTGCAGCTGTTGATTACTTTGTTTACCCAGCATCAATGTTGCTGACAAATTCCTGAAGGCGCTCATAGTGTTTCTGTCTCCTCTGGGGCCTACAGCTACATTTCCCAGTGAGCAATCAACTTGGCTATTGATCAGAGCACAGCGTCTAATTAGGCTCCTAGGTTAATGATGGAGTGTGCAAGGACTGTTCCCTGAGCTACTGTTCAATGGGACAGGAGAGCAATTGATCTAGGCAGGAATTCACCAACTCTGACAAAAGATTAGCAACCCTGACTGCCTGTGATTAAGGCAGGGACTAATTTCCTGTCTGGGGAGGTGTTTAATTGGCCCTAAGCTCCCAACTGTACAGCTTTCATGTGTTGTTTTTCTTTTTTTTCGTCTACTCATTAATGTTAAGGGACAAGTTAGCAAGCTTGAGGGTGGGGCTAATGGTCTCTACCAAGATGTGATTGGTTGTGAATGGTGAGCTAGTTAAGTTCAAGGTCATAATGCCTTTCTACTACACTTGAGGTAATGCCTTTGAATGCACTCTGGTAAGCCCTGAGGGAGCAGGTCTTGGCCACCTGGTTGTTTTAAGAAGTAACAGCTTCAGATTTTTTTGTTTACATTGGAGGTTTGACTCATGCATGTATCAGGGCAAGGTTAATCAGGCTGAAATAGCAAGTGAACATGATTAATCTGTGTGTGTGTGTGTGTGTAGGGAACAGGGTGACTTAATATGACAGATAGAAGAGACATAGAAAAAACATAGCTAAGTAAGAGCCTGTGTTTTACATGAATAATGTACTGGAAATTAGCTCCATTAGTCTCGGTATTGAACATGTCTGCAGTCTCTCTCTGGAGGCTGCCGCTCTGTGCTCTTTAATTATCTTCAAAGGGCCCTCCAGCATCTTAATTTCCCCCCAAGTTGAGTACTGCCAACTTGGGTCTGCTCATTTTTACTACTCTAACCCTGGGTGAAGTCACAAAGCCCTCCCTGATTAGAAATGGCTAGTCAAAGCATTGACAGAGACAGCAGTGGTTCAGTTCATGCTAGGCTTGGGTAACTTTATTTTTCATTTCACTCTTCCTCACTCTCGTTTGAGTGTCAATCAATCTGCAGCCTGTCAGCAGGGAGCTGGCTAGAGGTTGGCGGTTGGTGATTTTTTGTCCTGCTTCTTTGATCCCTCATCCTCCTTCATCTTCCATGGGGTTTTAGTGGGGCAATGCATGGCTGCGTGTCTCCTACCTATTTCCACCTTGAGTAAGAGAAGCTGTTAGCACTGACCTCGCTTTTCCTCTTATTGCTCCAGCTCCTCTTACTCTGCTTCGTCTCTCCCTAGCCTGCTGTCACCTGTCAACAGCACTCAGGGAGGCTGTGCCTCAACCTTGTCCCAGTGTCAATCCTCATTACCCTAGGATCTTGGACCTTTCCCCCCATCCGCTCCTTCCTTTCTTGCTGTCTTGATGCTCTTCTGCTCCACGCTACCACGCTACCATGCTCCAATCTCCTTCCTGGCCTTCCTATACACAGAGTGGGGAGAAGACAAGGGGCAATAGAGGGAAAGGAGAGCTGAAGAGGATGGATACACATCCTTCCTCTAATTTGTTCTGAAAAGTGTCCCGCGCAAAGGACCCTCACCCCCATTAACCCAGCGACAGGCTGCTACCGCTGCTCAGGGAGGCATCAGAATTGTGTGTATGTGAGGGAGGCCTTGTGGTGCGGAGGGCGGAGGCACTTCGGTGCTCAGTGCCGGGTGGAGGCACCGGCTCAATCTATCGGCTCATTATCCCCCCCGCCCAGGCTGGGGTGCAGACAAGTGCACTTTAGGGCCACAGGCCAAATTGATTCATCTGCCTTCATTTTCTTCAGGCTCAGAAGTGGCAGCTGCTCGGAGGCAGGGGGAAGGAGCTATAAGAAGGTGAGAAACAGAGACTGGAGAGAGGGAAGGGGAGAATGAGAGAGTCTGGGATAGAGTGAGATGAAGGAGGGAGGCATCAAGAGAAAGAGGTGTTCCTGGCTTTGTTCCTCATCCATGTCTCATTTCACTTTTCCTCCTCCTCCTGATTCTCGCTCTCTCACTTTACAGCACAACCAACACCTCCCTCCCTTGAAATCACTATCAAGACATGCACTCACTCCCCCACCAAGTCCCAAGTTGGAAATTAGCCCAAGGACAAGCTAGTAGATTTACTACAGAGAGAGCAAATGGATTTTTGCTTTTATTTTGACGAGTCCCAGTGTATCCATTATGCCTTTTAATCATACATTATTCATAGAGCTCGCCTTATAATAAATGACCACATAAAATGGGGTACACATATTATACAAGGCCTAAAATGCCCCCATAACTCTCTCCCCTAGTGCACTCAGATCTATGTTGCAATTGTAAGCTGATTCACAAATATGACCCTGTGAAATTGCCGAGAGACAGCATTTCCATTTCCAAGCAGTAAAACCAAGACCTGGTGAGAGTCGGCAGATTAAAAGAAAAGCGTACAAATATGTTCTGGAACAAACAAATTAGAGGTTGAGCCCATTAGCGATTCAGCATGTGTAGAATGCTGCACACTGTAAAGCTAACGGATTGCCAGCCAACAGGGACCTCAGGAGAGCCTGAGTGTCCCACAGGGCACTGTCTGGAACAGATGAACTGGGGAGTGGAGCACTCCCTGTGGGCCCCAGGTCTCTCCAATCACTCTCACCATATGCCTCCTGGGGGAGCGAGAGAACAAGGCGTGAGAGAAGAAAGGGGGGAGAGGAGGTGCACTTGCTCCCACATACGAACCCATCTCCTCAGCACCTGTCCCGGGGGTTCACTGACAACCACAACCAACAGACACACACACATACCTCACCTGTCAGCCAGGACCATAGGAACAGTATCTGCCTTGCACTGATAAGCACAAGACCTTAGAGCAGAAACACCTCAGCCCCCCCTTCCCCTGACTCCTCTCCACTCCACTCTAAGGCAAGCATTTCTGAGAGCTACCAACAACAATTAGACCGATGATGTCAAAATGCTAATGATGTTATTGGAAGGAGAGCACGGGAGCAGTGCTGTGGTTCTGCATTTTGCTCCTCATTGCTGGGGCCAACATTATGCATATCAGCAAGAAATGCATAACTTTGATTTCTGTGTACACTGCTAGTATTGAAAGCAGCGAGTGCATTTTACAAAAGATTTATGCATGCTAACAAGAAATGATGCTCACTTTGGAGGTTGTACGATAATTCTTTTTAACTCGACATGATTATTTGCAAGTCAAAGTTTAGTTTGGCTTTCAAAAAAGAGGGTGCATTCAAAGTTACAGTAAAACAACTTCAGATTGTGGTACATGCCACTGGAAATGCCACATTTGCACTTAGTGGTCAGCAAAACCTTTTGGAGAGTAACAGAGAGAATGATTTATTCATTCATTTTTAAGCGTGTGCTGCTGTACATCTCAATGCTGTAATTATCTCAGCAGACCTTTTCAGGCACCAAGAGTATTTTCAAGGTAACTCAGAGGCAGGAAATAAGACAAAATATATTCCCAACTGCTAAAAAGCTGCTGCACAAAATGAATGCTAAGCTTAAAAACTAAAACAAATCAAAATAAAAACATAATGTCATGACCTCCCTCCTCCCTTTTTATGTCTGTCAGTACAATACAAAAAAACCCCATACAAATAAGTGTTAGTGATGTTATCTATAATGTTAATGAAACTACTTACAGAACTAACAGTCTAATAATGATTATTTTTTCTTATATTTGATCAGGTTTGGAGGCGGTTACAATAAAAAAATACGTTTATCAAAGAAAGAACAAGAACAAGAAGAACTAAAGGACTGAAACCTTTTTTGTGACAGAAATAATATTTTAATCAAATTGAATCTTTCTGAAGTATTAAAGTGTGAGATAAAATTTACCTCCTGGGTTGTAGGTCAAAGTGTGTCGCACTGCTCAACACCATGACCATAATAACTGAAGGTATATGCTACTTCAATCACAGATTCTGAAACAGTTTCATGTGGAAAGGATTTATCAGTTATGACTCTCAACTCCATAACCTTTAAATGGACAGAGATAAGGCTGGTGTAAACACTCTTATCTGCTGATAAGGGTCTGCTGGTAAGACCGAGCAGCGGTCCAGACAGATGTTGAAATGACACAATGTCTGACTAAGCGTAGATTTTCACAGCTTGAACTCACAAGTCGGCTAAAATATCAAAGAAAATTCTGGTCTCTGCAAATCCTTAGTATATCCAGATATAAGTGATAAAAAATTCAGATTACAAAATAATTATTATCCTATTATTTAATTGGGAACTTCTTAGGACTATACAAATGTAACACTAGATTGTATAACTAGTATCATTCAAACCCGAATATGAAAGACACATTTGCATAAATGACAAATACAGCTTATAAATAATTGTTACACATACATACATATGATGGCTTTGATAAATTACACTCTTTTCACCACCAATTAATTCCATC
The DNA here is from genome assembly GCA_032353495.1 of Ctenopoma kingsleyae. Lineage (NCBI taxonomy): Eukaryota > Metazoa > Chordata > Actinopteri > Anabantiformes > Anabantidae > Ctenopoma > Ctenopoma kingsleyae. The sequence continues at coordinate 5,042,452 of JAUBNQ010000028.1, forward strand.
ACTGACCCCTTTGTAACACCGATCCATGCACTAAACTGCACACTGTGGTTCTGTTCAACTGCGCTAACACTATTAATTATTTTTCAACACTTGAAAATGATCTTATTAGCAGTCGAAGAAAATTACATTTTTGGAAGTGCAACATTCACACTCTCTCCTGCAACTACACTTGATAACTTTGTCACCCTCACAGATACTTTAAGAAATGTTTAATTTCCTCTAATGTAATCTGAAATAATTATCAGCTGGAGCTGACGTACGTGCTGCAAAAAGGCCCCTTTTAACAAGTCCACCATACACACACGCACACACACATACACACACACACACACCTTAAAACTAGCTATCATTCACTGCAACATAATTAAAACTCTGAAGATGAGATTGTGGGAGTAAAGGAAATGAGCAAGTGATTAAAAAAAACAACTAGATGAACAGTCTGAAACTTCCAGTCGGTGACTTTTCAGTGTTCTTCAATCAGGTAATGAAATGGCTCTTTAATGGAACGTCTGAGCCAAATCGTGCTGCGCTTCACAATTAATATTTCTGTTTCTTTAGTGCGGACCAATGAGCCAATGTACACTGCCCACTGACCAACAACCACTGGACCACTCAGTCAGTGAGTGAGTAAGGTATGTATTTTTCCATTGTTAGTTTTTGAGAGTTGTTGTTTCCCTGAACTATTCAACACATGTAAAAGTTTTTGAAACGTGAACCACTCAGTTCGTTCAGTTAACTTTTAGATCAAAAAACGCAATGAATTCATGCTGAAGTTTTCTGGCACTGAATCTTGCATGTAGGGGCAGCTCTCCTTCTTTAAATATCTGTATTGGCCTTTAAGACACTCACACATACTGATTTAACTTACATACTCTCGTACTGTATGTTTGAGCTAATCTATAAGACTTCATGGGAAGTTGAGGCCTCTTATTGGAGGAGAAGGAGACCTTAGAAGAGACAGAAAGAGGGAGTTTTTCAGAGAGAGATGAGGTCTAGGTTGGAAGGTAGTTTGCAGTCAGAGAGTGAGAGACTGGGAGAGACAGCCAGAGTGCTCTGGGCTTTTTAATAGGAGGCAGATGCAACACATGTAATGAATCAGCTTCGGCTCGATGAGGCTTCCCTCTGATGTCTGAGAACTCGTCCTGCCCTTGGAAAACTTCTGGGACGTTATCTCATGCCTGCACAGCACACGCTGCCAATGAATTTTGGAGGAAGTGTTATGTGTTGGATGAAGGAGGGGAAGAAGAGGTAGGAGAATTGAAGTGTGTGTCTGTGCAGCAGCATATTGGAGTTAGAATGTAAAAATGTATGTGCTAAATGTCTACTATGGGGCTGTATCTGTACAGTGTGCTCAAATGCTACAGTATCCATGTGTTATTATTGTGTTTATGTTTATAAATGAACAGTTTCTATGTATTTCCATGTTTGTGCATTTGTAATGTCACTGTCTAGAAGTAATGTGAATATGATAACACTCACCTGATAATCATCCTTTCCGATAGATACCTGCCAGCAAAGCAGTCTGTAGCCATACTGTGGTCCAGTATGACTGTGATGCTTTTTTACAGAGGAGAAACTGACAAATTTAATTCTTTAACTCTTTTTTTGTGTTTTGTGGGGTAACTTGACAAGCAGGTGTATGGCTGGCTCTATTTAAGTCTACAGTAGTTGAATGAAATTCAGTGCACTAATGCTACCATGTTGACATGCTTTTCCTTACCTGCCCCCACCCCATACTGTTGATGTCTAACACAATGACACAAAATGTCAAGTTTAACAAATTCCCTCACAAAACTGCAATGACAAAATCTAAAGGAGTTTGTACATGTCTGATATGGAAGAAGTGAAAGACATTGTATGAAGATGAAGGCTGGGCATATGTGGAGGCGAAGTTCCAGGTGTGGTGAGGGGAGGAGATTTGGCTGTGACACCTGCCCCTTTACTGTCAAACCCTTCACTCCTTCTTAGACCAGAAGAGGTAGGTTGCTGGAGGAGATCGAAGAGGAGGAAGTGAAGGGAGAGGCGGAGGAGGAGGAGGCGGTAGACCAGATAAGATGAGAGGATTGTAAAGCTTTGGATTGGTATGGAAATCAGGTCTTAGAAAAGGGAAAAAAAAAGAAACGATGAAAAGCAGATGGAATCAGCTGTTGACATGACAGTATCGAGCCCAGAGAGCCCAGATCTACTGTTTGTGCAATTACATGGCTGCGTTTGCATCTATATGATCCCTCAAAACACTGACATGTGTTGGGATTTGAGCCTTGCTATCTGCAAACGCCTGCGCACATGACGTGCCTGTGTGTGTGTGTCTGGGCAAATGCTATTTGCAACATTACAGATGATCTAACAGGCGCTACTGCTCACAATGTACACTACATTAAATGAGGATGCAGTTGGAAGAAGAGGATCATGTCCATTGTGTTAATAGGGATAATAGTGATTTAATAAGCTTACAGGGGGATTCCAACTGGCAAGGCCAATGAAGCTGTCTCCTGTATCCCCCCCATGACTGGGAACACATGGAACAGTCCAGGGGATAAACAAAGTCTGAGTGTAAATCTGTGCCATTTAAAAGTGCAGGAAGTTAATGTGACTTAATTAAATGGTGGTTTAATCTCAAATGAGAAGGCCAGTTCTTGTTGTGGGACTGAGTGATGCCAGTAGCTGTTTTGGTTGAATTCTACATTGTGCTGCCTGCTAACTGCATAATATTGTGCTATTGGAAATAAACTATGTATTATTTATGTACTGATGCTGACTGTACATTTATATAAACATTTGCAATCAAGTAATTGCATAGGTTGAGTAAAAAATGTAGTAATTCCATTAATTTTGGTGGTTTTTTGCAATTGCCCTTGTATATACAAAGTGTTCCCAAGAGAATATTTGCTGACCGAGTCTAGTGGAAGAATTGAATGTATTTTGCCTGTTCTCATACAGCACACTAGCACCTTGGATGCTGTTATTTGCAAGATCTCAGTTGTGGTGTTGTTTCAACAAAATCCTCGACATGGAAATACATTTTCAAATATTTTCATATCAAATAATTTTATTTTGGATATTAAAAATGTGAGCAGCCAGTGACTGTACACTAAAGCCTTAAAAGCCTACCTTAAAATGTTCATGTCTTAAATTATGAAGAAAACCGAAGATGACCCATATTCACAACTAGCTGTCTCACTGTTGCGTTTTTCTCTGTTCTGCGCTCGCCATGCCTTCGCTTCCAGCAGCGAAACATTCATACATTACATTATCCAGACTGACACTGTGTCACTTCCAGCGCCCACGAAAAAACAATGTGTCGCTTTTGTCTCCTTCATGCATAAGGGTTTTTGTTAGGGCTTGTATGTGCGCGACGGTGGGAGTACGTACATGCACATGAGGCACTTTACAGCACCACTTGATGGCAGTAACACACTGTAAAATACACAAACACAGAGTAGTAGAAAACAACATGTCTACAGCATGAAAATAATTTTGACAGGCTTATTGCATCCAAACTACCTGGCAAAGTAAGAGGAGGAAGAGTAGGGGAGGGAAGTGAGCAGTGAATGTGGAAATGACAGAAGGATTCTGGGAGACAAAATGTCCTGAGGAGTGGCCTGGGCGACCTTGGAAGGGTGAGAAGTCAGGGGCTGTGGCCTCCCAGGGCATGATGCTGCCAGGGTAATTGTGCCACGATCTTGACCTTGCATTGCTTAAACTCACCCTCCACTCTTCCTCTATATATATCCTTCTCTCCTTCTTTATCTCTCTCTTTCCCTCGGTGAAGCTGAAGAGGAGCAAGGATCTGCTCTCTGCTCTAATGATGTCAGCTCCCAAGAGGAGGAGTCTGTCGGCTGAATCTCAACAGCTCGACTTTCAGGTCTCAGCCCGAGCCAAGAGCTGGAGGGAGGCTTGAAGGATGGTGGAGGACGCTCTGTCCACTAGACAACACAACCACAACCTAAACAATCAGTATGACCAGCACTACTGAAAGGGGCCACAGAGGTCCTGATCCTCTTGCATTACTTCTGTTATTGGAGATGTCAAACACTCAAAACACGCATGCAGGGTGCAAGAGAGCAGATTTACAATGCAAATAAAATACTAATCTTTATTATTCTGAAGATTAGTATACCAATTTAGCAACTTTAAACAGCAGCATTAAACATCATGTACAATGAAAAGCAATAGCTGAAGAAAACACAAATTAGGAAAGCAATGATTCTGATTCAATTTCACTGAAAACTGAAATTTCAGAAACACAGGACAACACAGAACAAAGGAGATCATTGAATTTAAATCAAAACATTTCTGGACAAAAACAAATGTCTCAGGAAACATTTTCTATTATGTAGGCATCATAATATATCAGCTAGTGTGGTCACTGAAATATGTTTGGAACATTTGCATCTCAGATGCAGGAGTGTGATTGATCTGCCACAGGGCTTTTCAGCTGCTGTTTGAACTAGGAATGTGTTTTATTCAAATCAAAGCTAACCTCACATACCAGCCAGTCAGGCTATCTACAGAGACCACATTTGGCCTTAAATCAATACTAAAGCAGTGGTGAAAAGAACGAATGGAGCAACAGATGAGGAAGTCTGATTCGGCTTGACATTTACCTGGGCTGCACTTTGTCAGCAATGAAAGAAAACCTGGGTCAGATATACACATGGATTGTTACCACTCTGCTGCTGCACAGCCACGGCACAGGTTTAATACCAGCTCTAGTACGAGTCACACTATTTCATCAATGTGGAGTCCACTGATTGTTTGTGCACTGAAGTTGCATCAGGACACACAAAATATCCATGATGCAAATACTTAAAAAACACACAGTATGACACAGGTGCTCTGACTGTTCAGTTGTTTCCAGACCAACCAATCATCTTAAAGCTTGGAACCACTTTACCATTCACCTATCTGTTGATTGTCATTAAAGGGAAGGAGACAGTGCCGCCAAGTCACATAAATTTATAGGCCAGCACTAGGGTGTGGAAAACGACTCCCATAAGACCCCACTCCGCCTCTACCTCCACCATTACCTCTCTGTGATTTCTATCACACTGCCATTCAGTGAATTTCTGCTGGAACCATTGTCACAGAGATAAGAGATGTAGTAAAACTGCCTGACTACTTGACCTTTCAAGGATGAAAATGCTTTTTATCCCCCACTCTCTTTCATTCTCTCGCCATTCTTTTTTATTGCTGCAGCTGCAAGGCCAGAGACCATGTCTGCCTTCCATTTCATTGCTGTGTGAAGTTACTGTGATGGCAACATCTTACGTTGATCAAAACTCCGCAAGATGGTTTTCCACAACAAAGTGGGCACATAAATGCATACAGTTTTGTTTAACAATAACAATGTCCAAGTTTTCAGTACAGATACATTCAAAGGATCTCTGTGTACACAAGACTGGGTTGGTGTGAGAGCATGATTTACAGCCTTTCAACAGCAGTCGTTTTCTGTAAAATGGAGACGGTTTGACCTAACAAAAGTGAGGACACAGGCGGATATTTCTAAAGCAAAATATACCATCATCTACCACCCTACAATATAGTTTTGCTGCATCCTTAAGAAAAATAATACCACTGTACTGAGAATTTCAAGGCACATTTCCTATCTAATGAAATGAATAGGTATCGGGTGGTAAAGCTGGTGATAGCTAGGTGATGAAGCTACTGGGCATGGTGTGGCTGCATATGTGAGCACTGAGGCTCCAATGTAAAACAGGGAAGATTTACCGATTTATGTTTTGCATACACTCTGCAAACATGTTGTTAGCTGAAGCGGTCTAGATCCAAATCTGACACACTTAAAACCCAGTGAGACTTTGATGTCTGAGAGGAAGTGGTGCAAAGTGAAACGGTTATAAACCTAATCAGATGTCTACCTCAGCTTTGTGCTGAAGAACACAGAGCTATCAATGCAGTGAGTTCATCATTATACAACATCACATACATTTCTACATAACAGAAGCGAGGAGCTGTAGATCCTGATTGAGAGCTGTGTTTGATGTTTCACTTGTTCCTTCTTAATCAATAATTTGTTTGCTTACCAATTTTAGACTTTCAGTAAAGTATTCCTTTAACTATGCACATGCCTCTGCTTACCTTTGGTTATCCAAAACAAATCACAGAATAACACTGCCAAATAAAAGTTTCCACTACAGTTTGGACTGAAGAAATCAAACTGCTGTTCTCCTCCCTACCCTTTGTCTCACTGCTATATCTCCAAACCCCTGAGTGAGTACTACAAATTAGCCCCTTGTGCAAACACTCCTGATAAATGGAGCTGGGAGGATAGGCCTTAGGGAGCTAACAAAGTAAACACGACATGGCGCACTGCTCTACATCTCCATCCCCAGTGTGTTTTTACAGTGATGTGAACGCCTGGTTGTTTGGGTCAGATCCATGGCACACCGAGACCACATACCAGCATTAACACTACACTGAGAGGCAAGAAATCTCCCATTCTGGTTCCTGATGTGTTACTCCATTAAGAATTGAATTCATATACACGTCACAAGTGAATTCCACAATTTGGAATCACACAACACTAGGCACACAAAGAAATTGGAGCAGAGAAAAGAGCCGTGCTAGCCACAAGTGACCCATTCAACTCACACGTCTGAAGAGAATATCTGCTACTGGTGCCAGCCGCTGTGGGGCAGTACAAATGCAGCAGCAGGAATACAATGCAAATCTGACAGTGAACAGTATCCTCTGCATTCACAAGCCAAGCCCTGTGGACTAACACAGTCTAGAGCAACTTGTAAGAATGCCATCTGAATGTGTTTATAAAAGATGCACGAGTGAAGAAGAGGTAGCCATGAATACAATGTTCTGCAAAGCTAAGTGCTTAGCAGCTATAACAGGCTACAAAACAATACAAAATGTATTACTCTATTTATGTCTTTTTTTTATTATGAACATATGTACCATGTACAGTGAGGGGAAAAAATGATTTGAACCCCTGCTGATTTTGTAAGCTTGACAACTAACAAAGACATGATCAGTCTATAAATTCAATGGTAGGTTCATTTGAACAGTGAGAGACAGAACAATAATAATAATAAAAAAATGCATTTCAAAAAAGTTATAAATTAATTCGCATTTTGAATGAAATAAGTATTTGATCCCTTTGCAAAACGTGCTTTAGTACTTTGTGGCAAAACCTTTGTTGGCAATCACAGAGGTCAGATGTGTTGTGTAGTTGGCCACAAGTTTTGCACACATCTCAGGGGGGATTTTGTCCCACTCCTCTTTGCAGAACCTCTCCAAGTCATAAATGTTTCGTGGCTGATGTTTGGCAACTTGAACCTTCAGCTCCCTCCACAAATTTTCTATGGGATTAAGGTCTGGAGACTGACTAGGCTACTCCAGGACCTTAATATGTTGCCTTGGCCACGTGTTTTGGATCATTGTCATGCTGGAATACCCATCCATGACCCATTTTCAATGCCCTGGCTGAGGGAAGGAGGTTCTCACCCAAGATTTGACGGTACATAGCCCCATCCATCCTCCCTTTGATGCAGTACAGTTGTCCTGTCCCCTTGGCAGAAAAACACCCCCAAAGCATAATGTTTCCACCTCCATGTTTGACGGTGGGGATGGTGTTCTTGGAGTCATAAGCACCATTCCTCCTCCTCCAAACATGGCAAGATGAGTTAATGCCAAAGAGCTCGATTTTGGTCTCATCTGACCACAACACTTTCACCCAGTCCTCCTCTGAATCATTTGGATGTTTAGTGGCAAACTTCAAACGGGCCTGTACATGTGCTTTCTTGACCAGGGGGACATTGCAGGCACTGCAGGATTTCAGTCCTTCATGGTGTAGTGTGTTACCAACTGTTTTCTTGGGGACTATGGTCCCAGCTGCCTTGAGATCGATCCATAGAAGGCTCCCAATGTCAGCTTGTTACCTGTATAAAATACACCTGGAAGCCAGAAATCTTGCTGATTGATAGGGGATCAAATACTTATTTCCTTCATGAAAATGCTAATTAATTTATAACTTAATTTATTTTTTGGATTTTTTTATTATTGTTCTGTCTCTCACTGTTCAAATGAACCTACCATTGAATTTACAGACTGATCACTTCTTTGTTAGTGGGCAAACACACAAAATCAGCAGGGGTTCAAATAATTTTTTCCCTGACTGTATATGTATTTATTAGGGCTGGGCACGTTAACGCGTTATTATCTCGTTAACGCATTACTTCATTAACGCCGATAATTACACTAACAAACACTTAAAGGAATCATGATGTTCATGTGTTTCTATAAATGGCAGCAGGCAAATTAACAGCCGTGTTTAAAAAACGCTTTTTTGACAGATTCTGCAACATGCGCTCTGTGTGTGTGTGTGTGCGTGCATCGGGGCAGAACTCCTCCGAGCGTGATATAGAGATCAGAGGAGAATAGTATTTTTACGGGACCATTTAGAGACAGTGTGTTTTTCTCCAGGTTTCAGCGGGTATGTCCGTATGTCTGGCCGACAAGCCGGCCGGCTTCAGGGCGATCAGCTGAGTCCTGGAGTAAACAAAGTACGGAGATGCTGCGCCGCGGTCCCAATCCTCAATGAGAGTAACATTTCCACGGCAATAACAGTG
>JAUBNQ010000028.1:5077484-5088119 GCA_032353495.1 Ctenopoma kingsleyae
TTTTATGTTTGTGTGTGTATTACCAATTACGGTCTGGATTTTAACAAGATATATTAATCTACTCAACACTCTGAGCTACTTGTGCCAAACCTCAAATCACAAAATGAGTAATGACACCGATAAGATGTTGTAGTTTTTTCACCCTTCAAATCAAAGCCAACTCCAGGCTTTTAAAGGGTCAGGGGAAAATGCCTGTAAAAGAGCAGTTTTCTTTATTGGCTGAGTGGTTTAGCTTGCCAAGACATGCAATAACTGTAATATCTCAGTTTCCAAATTGGCTTAAAACATTGGCAAATATGTCATAAAATAATTTCTAAAGGCTATGTCCGGCTCATCTCAGTATGTCAGTTGGCAACAGAAAGTCAAGCAAATACAAAAGTCTATTTGAATTACACGGTCTTTCATTCATGTCACCACCATAACTTTAAGTTCTCTAATAAAACAAAACATTGAGGACACGCCATTAAACAGGAGAGTGAATGTGGTGACATGGGGAGCAGATGCCACAGAGTCATGTCAACATATTTGAGACTTCAGTGCAAACTCCTCAGATAACCTAGAGCTCAAGATACTCAACACTCATCCCTCTCATCCCTGTGCGCCGCACATGACTCACTCAAGCTCCACTTGACATCAGCATGACGTTTCTTTCCAGATACAGTGTAACGTCGTTTGAACATGAAATCTGAATGTGTATGTGGGCTAAGGCATTTCCACAGCATTTCCTCTAAAAGCTTTGAAATGGGCTAACTGAAGCAAAGGCGTTTTGTGCCTTTCTTACATTTAGCATGATAAACAAGGGTTTGCAGAAAACTTCAGGTTATAAGATATTTTTTTAATAGAAAAGAATTATAGTGAGTAACGTAAATGGGTGGCTTCACAATAATGTGTAGATATTGTACATAGATCTATGTTAAGATCAGAAGGCACAGGGTGATCCATCACAGAAAAAAGAACATAATCATTCGTTACAAGGTATTTCTTTCACTTTTTAGTGACTGTAGGGTTTTTTTTGACTGTGTTTAGCCTGAAATGTGACATTGACCACAAAGTTTAGAACAGGGAAAGTGGAGACGATGACGAGGATGGACAGAGAAACGCAGACAGCACGAAGAGTGGAGGAGGTGCGGGGGGCTCAGCCTGGAACAGGAGAGACGCTTGACTGGTTTGACCCGACCATGTTACCCTGGCAACAGTATGGGAGAGCTTTGTTGCTCTTCCAGTCTGTATGGGGACTGGAGCATGCGTGTGTGCACATGTGTGTGGGTATGACTGCAGAAAATCTAACACAGGTTTCCGTGTTGGCTACAATAAAGTGCATGGCTCTATGTGGTTATGCTGGGGCCCCAAGATCAACTGTGGAAGCACATTCAGCTCCCAAAGGAAGGTTTATACATTCTGCACAGAGGAAGCTTCAGCAACCCTGAAGTTGATGGAAGGGATGCATAAACCAGAAAGAAAAAGAGTCTCACAAATGGAGTCTGGAGTGCAGAAAAATAAAAAGAAATATGGTGGTGAAAGGCACATCATCACACTTTGTCCACGGTGCTCTCTTCTGTCTGAGGCAAGTAATTATTTAGGAAACACAAAGAGATCTGAGGGGTACACCTACCTCAACATTAAGCAGTGTCACAAAGAAATTACAAAACCCTCTTTGAAATTTGCCACAGTATAACTATCTAGTGTTCTACTGTGCCATACAACTGCAAATAATCTGATAGGGCCATTCAGTTCTTAATGGAAGCAGGAGCAACTACAGGTATTAAATGACATTTGAAGACACTATGATATGACCTACACTAAATTTAGATTAAGTATAGGGCAATAATGTGTGGGTGACCCACTGGTGATCTATGTGTTATTCTGTGTTGATACTTCGAATGTCTTTGATTTCCAGCTATTATGACGTTCAGCCGTTAGAAGAAGAAGAAAGAGCCTTCAACATCTGGAAAAAAACAGTAGTCTTACACTGCACTAACATATAGAACTATAAAGTCAACAGTCAAAGTTAACAAACCCACCTTTTTGCATGTCTCATCCAATCAAACTGCCAGGTTTACACTACCTGAATGACTGATCCATCACTAATGCTTCAAGATAATTTACATGACACCAAAGGAAGTAATAACAAAATTCTACCGGGCCTTTAAAAGCATGCACAAAGGACCTTCTTGCATTATTTCACATTATGGTTTAATTTACTATGTCATTATAATGAGCTTATACAAATTTTATAAAGTCTGACTTATGAGTAGCCAGGGCTGTTTTAGACGCATAGGCTACATAGGCTGCAGCCTAGGGCCCCACCAGCAGGTGGCCTCAGTGAGCTACATGGATTGATAGTTTAGTTTTTTATTAGTTTTAAATAGTATTTGAATTATTTGTACGTATATTTCATGTTCCCTCTATTTTTGTAATCATTGTAAGACTACAAAAATATAGATTTCACTAATATCTATTCATGAAAATGCGTAGAAATCTAAATAGCTTGTTTGTCTGTGAAGTCATCAAGACGAACTCGGCAAATTGTAAACATGAAACATAAAAACGTATCTTGATAAAGACAGCTAAAACCATATATTGAGAAGGTGGCAAAACTGATAAAAACAACAATTAATATGTTTGTGGAGAAACACCCTCAGCAGATACAGGAAATAAAACCTCCTTGCTAACAACAGTCTGAGCAGTTGACAGTCAGCTAGCGTTAGCATTAGCATCAGCAGCACCTGCGGTACAGAAGAGGAGCTGGAGGAGCAGTAAACTAAAAAAATACAATTTTTGGAAAATGCGTATTTTCTGATTCATTTCTGGCTTCAAGCTCATTATCGCCATGTTCGGTTTCATTATTGTGTTTTAATTGTTACATTGCTCATGTGAACCTGGATCCAAACGACAATTTCCCCCAAAAATTCATGCAGTATACGAAGGGCTCGTTGTCTGTCAGGATTCAGCACCCAACACATATTGACTCATAACCATTACAAAAACCAAAGCATCATATTACTACAGTGATAAAATCATAAGTTTTACTCTTTTAGTTTATTGTTAGTCAGCAGCAGCACGGTCTTATAAGCATAAAATGTTTTACTTGTTTTAAGGCGACAAATAGGGCCCCAAATGCTAGCAGCCTAGGGCCTCAAGATTTCTTAACCCGGCCCTGTGAGCAGCACATTATTCAAATATGAAGAAGTTGGTATGACTATATCACGTCCTGTAGTTAGCATGTGGTAATGAGACAAGTGGTGTTTTCTTTTAACCCTGATGTGAGGTATTCGTGTAGTTTTGTACTCACTCACCTCTTCTATCTTTCCATACGATATTTGTCGCAGCTATTTTGATGCATTTAGCTCCTTTTAAGCTGGCTGAAGAGTGGTTGTGTAGATTTATTGCTCAGTTGCTGGACTGATTCTGTACACGTTACAGCCACTCCTGCCATGTGAGATAAATCATTCTGGCTTGTCATGATTTAGACTGAATTGATTTAATCATGCAGTACTCACTAGCTTTTACCGTCCCACGCATGTGATAATGCTGCTGTCAGCCACATCCAACTCACCTTTGATTAACTTATCCAATGTATTACAGTACATACCGCAATTTACTTCTCTCAAAGCACACAATCAGAGGGTTATTGCTTAAAGAGAAGAGAGTACATTGTGGGCCTAAGAGCTTATCGGCCTGTGAACAAGAGAAAGCATGCATTCTACAGTGATCAATGTCGCATAATTGGCTAGCACACAGATTAAATGAACCACATCCTTTTCACCTTTTGTTAATCAATGTGCAGTATTTTTCCTGTTCGTTTGACTCAACAATTAAAGGTCTAACCCTGTGTGAATATAAGCTATTTTTTTTGTTGGCGCTGTATGTGGAGAGTTACTGAGGAGCAGAGGAATGAACAGGAGATGTGAGGTGTTAATCCCAGGCAGGTCACTTTTGCTGCTACACTTGTCCAGCTAACAGGAGTCGACCTGTGAGTAGACCCCCTCCTTCTCTTTGTCATTTCCTTTGCTTTCTGCTTCACACTGTGGTTCACTTAGTTGCTGTGCTTGCTTTCTCTGTTTTGCAGCGGTGCACATAATACTGAATTTGAATCATGTGGGAATAACTGTCAGGATGATTTACTGGAAAAAGCATCAAAATGGACACAAGGCATACAACAAGACGTTTTCTACATGTTTTGGTTTATTAGAATTCTTTTCATATTTAATAACCTAAAGTTTCTACATGTTGCTACATATTATAATTTACATTTCTGTTATTATTTTATTATATTGTTTTGCTAATAATTGGTTGAAGTTCATGCAAATGCAAATTTTGAATGTCATACACTGATTGCTATTAAATACTTTACGTTTCTAGACATTTTTGTACATGGCATGAGCCATGGCAGATGCTAAGTACAGCAATCCCTTCTGAGTAGTTTTACACCTCTCAGCTAATCCCTCCTCCACCCCCACTGTGTCAGTTTCACAGTCAAGATTACAGATGAAGGTATTAAAGACAACAAATTGCCCGAGTGAATGAGTATTAAGTCTACTGTCTGCACTATGACTGTGAATATATGATCATATTTTAGATGCAACATCAGAACCCCTTTTTACTTACTTGAGATAGTAATTCCAACTTTATGATCATACATTATAGTTTTCAGGATTGCTACTAATATTGTGCAGACTATTTATATTGTTGTGTAAAAATCCATCATGACAGGCAATCAGATGTCTTAGGGCACTAAACGTTTCATGGGTAAAACAGCTCCAGAATTTATACGACTCTAGGATTGTCTGTTCAGCAGGACCTAACGTTAAGGCAGAGTGTGCAGGTAAGGAGGAACAAGAGGATATTGGATTTTTGTTGATAGTTTTGAAGCTTGGTAGCTGATTTTCCAGTGGCTCTTGCCCTGAAGATTGTGTCTTTACCTGGCAGCGCTGCTGTATGAGTGTCATAGCCCCCACCTCCACCTCATTCCCTCTCTCCTCTTTTACTGCACACTATTAACTATTTGATTGCATTTTCTGAACTGTGGAGTGTATGAAGACGGAAAGTGCAGTTTTTATCTCCCTTTAAGTGTTGTTATGGTTGTATAACCTGTGGTTTGTTTTCTTGTGTCTGTGTACACATTTAGTGTATATTCACTTGGACTTGAGAATCGTGAACAATCTTTCATTCTAAAAATGTATTTGAGGAGTGCCACACTGTATGTTCATACATTTTGGAAATGTAATAGGTAACAGATTACTAGTTACCCTGTAAAAAAATAACTGTTTTAAAAAAGAAAACATTCCTACAAGGCAAAAAGATGCAAAGCAACAAAAAAAAGTATATTCAATAAAATATAAGTAACCCCTCTGTAATCACCAACATATTTATGAATGACTGTAACTGATCTCAATTACATTTATTTTGTAATTTATTTACATGTAACTAGTTACTCCCTAACACTGTTCATCATTTATAGAGTAGACAGTAGAGTTGATAAATAATAAAAGACCCTTCAGTATAATGTAATACAGGTCATTTAGTATGTTTGAGGAAACACTTGTGAACCACTGGATAAAGAGAATTTAACCCGGCGACCACTTCTGTTCAGTTCTGAGCAGCCAACTCATGGTCCCACTTGGCCGCCACCAACTGAGCAGTTTATTTCATCTGTCAAATTCACTTGCTCGCTCTCTGCTGCTTATCACTTTGATGATGATGCATCTCTCATCCCGCTGCCATCCCAGCATGCACCTGTGAGCTGTGTTCTTTATGGTCCCCCACAGCTCAGCATACTGATCTCTGTTAGCTTCTGCCCTGGTGTTGTCATTGTACCAGGGCATGAACTTTAGCTCCTACCACACATTTACCATCTAATGTAAAAGGGGAGGAACATATTTTACTACACAAGCAGTGTAGGATCATTTGGTTCATGTTAAACATGATAGAAAAACAAAAATGGTGATTATTTAAAAATGTCTGCTTCTTGAGGTTTAAAGTAAAGATTAGGAGCTACAGATATCACGCATCTCACCCTGAACACTGTCTGACAGGAAAGAGGCTCTCTACAGAGGCCAATATGTCCTGTGAACCTCCCACCCATTGCCACAGGAAGCTCCCTACTTTCTGCTGCTCAGCCCACACACTGCAGCCCAAAATACAGCTGGGTGTCATTCCTCGGGTTTCTCCTTTCCTCACACTCTCCAGAGAGTGGAAGTATTGCCTCTCTAATGGCTATTTCCATTGGTGGAGCAGAATAACAAATAAACTTGTGAGAATATGTAATGTTGTTCTCGCACTGTCAACAAATCAACATATTTCTGTACCAACTGTTAAGCACGTTTTTCATGGGTAGAACTGCTAAAAACACACCAGGGACGTTGATGGCAAGCCTCTTCAGGAACAATAAGTGACAAGCTTTTGAATACTAACAAACACATTTTTCTGTCTGCATTACTGAATACTCACTGTCATTGTCTCGGTCTGTTCACTACTAAGACAAATCCAAACACAAATTACAAAAAAACTGTTTCCTTCCCACGATGACTAACTCAGAAGACAGAAATGTTTTGACGTCAGCTGAATTTCTGAACGCATCTCACTGTGAGCCAAACCAGTGTGAGAAGTCGGCTTTGTTCACACAGCAGGAGGCTGACAGAGCAGAGGAATCCCAGTGACAGGGGAGGAGAAAACTCACATCTGCCTGTAGCATCATAACTGTATCACTGCAGCGACTCAAAAAGTATATTTTTAACATAACAACTTTAAAATCTTTCCAAGCTTCTAGGGACTGATGATCTTCCTATACACCTGCACAAACATATATACAGACCTGAAGACTGAAGTAAAAACATCCAAGCCCTCAGGGAAACCCTTGCTGACTCAGTTGAAAAATTTGTCTGCCTTCAAGCACATTGTGAATCTGTAGACTGTGTGTGACTGGTTTAAATAATACAGTGAACACCATGCAAAGCCTTTAAACTCTCTAAACCGAGCCGCTATGAAGATTTTCAATATTTCAAAGCTCATGGTGGCAGGTTGAAGAGGAAGCATTGTGACCTAGAGATTGATGAATACAAATCTTGACTCCACTGAGAATCTCATTCATTCTTCATTCTCCAACAAATGCTTTTAAGTGAGTAAGTATTTCCTAAGAAAGATAGATTTTCGAGAAAGAAACACAAATTCTCAAATGTTAGTAAGGTAAGTTCCTGAAATGGAAATGTGTTTCATGAGTCCTCAGTGTTACACTACAAGAATGTATCACATGGGTGAAGATAAAAAAAAAAAAAAAAAAACACTCAAAAGGCTGAGAAGTACATGACAAGTATAACAAACATGATGTGTAGAATCAGCTAAATATGCCTTTAGTGTATCATCACTTTGTGCAGGCTTCTTTGAGTCTCAACATGTTGATCAAATATATATTTAGTATTAATACTTGCTAAATCCTGAGGATGTTAAGAACTAGACTTTTCCCAGCAGACATTTTGACCTAGTAGAGAAACAGGGACAAACGATATGGGAATATAACAACATATTTTAGAGGGATATTGCAATTGAAATTTTATATGTGAGTCCTTCTTTCCTCTGTTCTTCACTGCAAACAAGCTACAGTATAAATGCAGTAAGAACAACATAACATTAACACACACAGTAGAAAACATCACCAAAAAAAGGCACCATCCATTCAACCACACTATTGTTAACTTAATCTGCTTTTATTCTTCTTTTCCTGTCAATGCTCTCCTTTTCTCTCTCTCCTACTTTCCCTCCATCATGCACATAAGCAAAGTTAGTTAGTGTATAAAAGACTGGAACAAATGTGCCAATGGAAAGATGCACTCATCATTTCTAACCCCTTCCTCAATCTTATAGCAAAGTTTTCCAGAACACACACACAACACGTTTTGAGAAAGAACTCATTTGTGGTGTTACCTCACGTGGTCAGTTAGCCAGACACATTATGCCCTGTATGAAAATCACAGTTGTTACTAATAACAACGTAGAACGTGGCTCCGTTCTGTGTCTCAGTGAGTAAATGACAAAGTGACAGTGAATCATTAAGCACAACACTAGGACCTGATACTGAAACAGCCACACGAAATTCACCACTCATTGATTTAGTGTGATACATTTTTTGAGTCATTTATGGACCTCTGTTATGTCCTTAAAGATTATCATCATTTTCCTGAGAAATATAACAAGACACATAAACTGTCATCTGAGTGGATGTTAAATATGAATATAAATATTCAGATTATTACCAAAGCAGAAACTGTTTGTTTGACAGGGAGGAAAACGAACTCCCACAGTGAGATTGTCGGAGGCAAAGAAAACAAGCGCTCCTGGTGCTAGAAGTCACCCCAGAGCACTTCCACCGAGTCAGCCGTGAACTGATGTCATCACACTGTTTGCTAGATGAATGAGCTTGACGTGTTGTTTGCACATGCACTCACAAACAAGGACGGATAATTATGCGTGCTTTGTTGTATTGAAAGAAACCTCCAGTTTATGTGCTTCCATCAGGACCAACCAGCTTGTTTTTATAAGTGCTTTACAGTTATTCCACATCATGCAGCCCTCTACTCTATTTATTTGCTTTTACACACGCACAGTGTGATTTCTCCATTCTTTCAGCAGTTGACTTTCTTGCTTTTCCATTCTGCATGTGAACTGCAAACTTTCACTTCCACTTAAATCTCTGTATTTCACATGCACGAACCGAAAGTGCAGGAGCCTCATTCTTTCCCACACAATGGGCGGCACCAGAACTTGCTCAGCTGTGGCACACAGTTAGGCAAACTTGTACATAGCAATTACCTTTATTAGTCTAACAGGTAAACAGGTAAAAAGGACAAAGGCATGGTGACAGGAGCAAAGCTGAAAATATTGTTTTACTATAAGTTTATGTTTGCCTTCTGTGGGACTAAAACTGGCTACAAAAAAAGTATTTTCAGGCAGCATGGTCACTCTGTGTCAAACCACAGTCATTTGAGTTAACTGTGTCTGTGGTGTAGAAATCAAAGGGGAAAACCCACCAAAGGGAAAAAAGATTGTTGATGCAGAAAGATGCAGTGAGAAAGAGCAATGAGAGAATTCAACGAGCAACTGAACCAAACGCACTGAAAAAATGGAAAAAAACTGAAAAAATAATAAAGAAGAAAACAGGAAAACTCACTCGTCAGGCTATTCATTTCAGACTTCTGTGTCTGTCTGTGTAAACAAAGTGATATGCAGGATTTCAGAGAATTTAATTCTACTTGTGATCGGAAATTCAAAACTACAGGGCTGTGTGCATGAATTAATTGATGGCAACAAACATACAAAGGGCAACTTCGACTTTTCTCACGTAAAACATTCTTTTGTAAAACACAGAACTGACATTAAAAACCCCTCATATTGTAGATGCACATGCAACTTGGCCTGATAGAAATGGTTCAAATATTCAATCGCTGCCTTTTACATTATATGTATTAAGATTTGCTAGTCTGAAACAAATGAATTGCAGCCTATGACAAATTTGATAGTGATTTTTAGTGTTTAACTGTGATCTCCATGACCAGCAGATTATTTTTTATACTAAACTAAAATTATTAAGACTAAAAGTGAAACTAAAATAAACTAAACACATTAGAATTTACTCACTGAAATAAAAACTAAACTGAAACTAATGACCACATTCAAATAAAGTCTAAATTAAAACTAAATGTAAAACTATCATAACCTTGAATGACAGCAGGAGAAACAGACAATTCCAAGTTAAGAATAACATTGCTAGAGATAAATATAGCCTAACTTGTGACATAACACGCTGCCCTTGAACCATGCATCTGAGTATGTTCTGCAATCACTGTGCCTGTACCAATGTCACCAAGACAAATCCCTGTTCATTTAATATACCTCACAGCTCAATTGAATCAGATGTGGATTTAAACCGAGGCAGAGAGCTGGACTTTAAGATGGAGTAGAGTATAAAAGAGGAGACAGGGCAACACAGGGCATTAGAGGACTAACATATTTATCCTACCTCCACTAACCACAAACACACACAGACACTCAAGTAGAAAAACATGCACACGCCAGTCGCCCTCCCATCCCTCATCTGTCCAGTGCAGATCCTTGACCAGGGTGCTTGTTTGAAAAACCAGAGGTCAAACCGTAAAGCAATTACACTAGCAACTCATCAACCAAGGGCTGACAGCAATACAATTACCCCCAGGCTGCAGAAGCCTGCAGCAGAGCAGAAAAGAGAGCATAGAGAGAGACAGAGAGAGAGGCAGGGCTGTTTTTAACAGTGGATGTAACAGAGCTTGCTATATAACTGCACCCTACCAGGTGGACTTTAATTCTGTGTTTAACAGGTAGAGTAGTGCTAAAGGGAAGAGAAAGAAAGAGACACACAGAAACGAGTCTAAATTTGATTTATATAGCACACTGAACATAAGTACAGTGTCCTCCATATTAAAATGAAACTGAAAATTCAACCACGTCAGACAACGTATTTACATGTTTGTCATGCCAGATAAATATAATTTTTGGAAAACTATTTTTTAAAGGATTTAGGGCTGGGCGGTATATCGATATTTTAAAATTATCGATATAAATTCTAAATGCGATATGAAATGAGACGCTATCGTAAAACTCGATAGA
>JAUBNQ010000028.1:5107807-5119339 GCA_032353495.1 Ctenopoma kingsleyae
CTGTAGCTATTCTCCCAGCACATAACCTGAGCTGAGACTTCATGTTAAAGTTATTTTGGAAATTTTTGAGGTTTGTTGCAATAAAAAGTTATATCTTAAAAGCTGATATATTACATGTCATGTGAATGAGTGTAGTTCTCCCAGTAACATGAATACTTGTGGGCATCATCTGTGCATCAAATCCATGTCAATCGTGACACTGTTAGAATAATTTCTATACACCAGGTGTAGAGGGTCTCTCCTGATTCCTTGAAGAAGAGACACTTGTATTTAGCTCCTCAAAAAAACCTCTTTGGCCTCATTGTTGTTACAGCTGCACAGTAACAGAAACCTAAGTGGCAAAAATGATGATTATCGGCTGAAATGTTGATAAGAAGTTGAAGCAGATAAGATCTTATCATAAACATACTTTATGTGCATTTTAGGTAACCTGCCAGCAAGGGCAAAGTCATACTGTACCTCATTAGTCTTGCTGTCAAAACCTTTTGCAGAACTGTCCAAAACACTGCAAGAACAGTGTGTGGAGTGCTGTTTCAAAAAATAAATCTTACGCAAAGAAAATGTAAGTGTATAAGTGGTTGTCACACTGCTGCTTACTTCTTTAATTCCTCAAAAACAGCTTATTTTTTTATGGGAAGCTGCTTGACATCATATCAGAAAGCAAAACTAGATGCCCAACCCAGGGCCAAAAAATTGAGGATTTTATTTAGCAACAGCTAATCTTTGAGGTATGTAATACTTATAGTTAATACTTATGTAAAGTGCAATAGTTCAAAGGCTGAGCCAGTTATACATTTAAATTATTTAAACCCACAATCTCTTACGAGTTGTTATGATAAAAAGAAATGTTTGCATAAGATGAACCACATGAATTATCTGTTGTTGATTTAGCTCTTCTAAAGAACACCTGATGTATTTAAGGTGTAATTACTATGTGACCTTAATGAGATCAACTGAAGAAAAAGCACAAAGGGTTTAAGGCGGGACTGAGAAACCTTTGTGTTTTGTTCATACCTCAATTGTGAATGTTTGTTCGGGCAAATTAAAAATGTGTGCGTATTTTTAAGAGCAGGCTTCAGCAGTGCATTAATATTCAAATGGCTCAAAGGTAGTGAGTCATTTGTTTGCATAGCATTTGCATGTTTCTCCCAATAAAAAAGTTACACGCATTACAAATCAGACAAATATATTGTGATAGCTGGATCAATAATGAAGCACATATTCAATTTGCTTGCACAAATGTGCACATAAGATGTATAAACACCAGTCCACTTTGGAGTCACGTGGCTGTTATGGGGTGATGATATTATGCTTATGCTTGGTTTGAGCACAAATGTTTTTATTGTGTGCACAAACAAACTAAAATAGTTTTTGTATCTTAATGATACCTAACGATACCAGGTGCCAAACACACAGAGATTATTGATCCCCTTGGGGAAATGTTCGCACAAAGTTTGGTAGTATTCCGTACAGAAGTCAGTAACATGATATTTAGTTGTTTAATTAGATGCCCAGCCTGAGTAATTAATTTGTACTGTGAAGGTTCTGAGTAACTATTTAATTTATAATAATAACTTCAAGAAGCACATTCAGAAACTTTCATTTTCAGTTCTGGTTCTTCTTATATATATTTCTACCCTCTTTGTCAAAGACCGTAAAAAGCAAAGTTAAAAACAAACTCTCCATAAGGAGTCTTCAAAAAGACAAATACAACAGTTTTGGCTAATACAATCCTGCATAGGTGAGCTCAAGTGGACGTCGTCATTCAAATGAGTGACAGCTATAAAAGCGCAGCTGGAGTAAGCCTGCTGTATGTGATGCAGTGCAGTCATCCGTAGCCTGGTTCATCCCATTGTATCTGCAGAGCCAGGCATTAAGGAACAGTCCACAGTGACTCACCCAGTTAATAGCTGTAAAGGTTTTATTATACCAACCCAGCCTGCTCTGAGACAAGATCAGAGCCGCCACAGGAGGAGTCCCCAGGGACGAGTCCTTACCCCCTCCTCTCCACCTTCCCCTCCTTCACCCACAGCCATGATAAACGACTTCACACTTTCCACCCAACAGCTGTCTTCTTTTTTTTTCTCTTCTCCTTCACTATCAGGCTTACTGGTGCTGATATTTTTTCTAGGAGGATTGAGATTTGCCAGATATATGCGTAGCGATGAAGTGTAATTACAAAGTGTAATGATCACTCTGGGGTGAACAAGCACTGGTAACAGAAAGTCCCTCCTTGCTGGAAAGAAAAAAATGTACTTAAAACAGACAGGCTTCAAACATTTTTAACAACTCCCTCTTCAGATATATTATGATTGTGATCTGTGTTATATTTTCTTCTATATATTCTTTTCACTTAGACATACACTCACCACCTTTCTGTCACACATTTCTTCTTAAAGTCACTTTATACATGAATGCCATAACATACCTCGCTTTAGTCTAACAAATGGTTTATCAGCATTTGTCTCTGTCATCCTTGTCGTGCTGGGACTACAGATTTCTTTGTGCTGTCCTTTCTTATCACAAACTGTCATCGTTCTGATTTCTTTCTACGGCAGTATAATGTCCTTCTTGTCACTGTTAAGACTCTACATGGCCAACTGCAAGGTCACATTTAAAAAGTAGTTTCTACCCCTTAAGAGGTATACTTACTTACTTACTAAACTGCCATCAAGTCTAATATAGATGTGCAGTATCTAAGCACTAATAATCATTATCCTTATCAGTATAGGTATTTTTATCAGTCAATTCATAATTTAATCTATGACATGCCACAGTGAAATATTACCTCTTCAGATGCTTGGTTCGTTCGTTCATAGGTTGTAACCAGATAATATATTGCTTGTTTCACAAAATCTATGTTTGAAAAATGACAGCCATGATAAATTGATTATCAACATAGTTAATGAACAGTCGTATGAATAATGGCAGGGTATTAATTAATGATTTCATGTTTGTGAGTTCATTTGAATCTGAAAACTTGATCATTACACTGTAATGCAATTGTTGGTGACACATAGCTTTTACACAGAGAGCGCTCACTCCTGAACCTGCTCTAATTCCCCTGGATAAAAGCATCTGCTAAATATCTAACACAGTAAGGTCTCTAGTGTTGCATAAATCACTGCTGCAGGCCTTTACAGTATCTTCGAGTTGTTTAGTTTAACCCAAGTCATGGAGGTTTCTATTAAAGTAAAAGGAAAGACCCTGGGTACTACTATATGAACAGCATTACTAATAACAAAATGTATTTGAGTGTGACAGACAAATGCTCTCGTAGACGAGAGGGGAACATGGAAATTGTGTCGTGCACCACTTTCGTGCTTCTCTGCCTGACAGAATACCTTTTTTTCCTATCAACAGTGCACTCATTGCTGACTCATTCAGTGGAAAGGCAGAGTCCCACAATTCCACTTAATGCTTACCTGCAGTATACTAGCTCTGGAGAGAGCCTGTAATAACCAGTGCTTTACTGCTGCTGGCTACAGAATTATGTTTCCAGCAGCCAAGCGAGCATGCTGCTTTGTGTTGCTGCTTTGTGCAATAACAGTTAATAACTTATCTTTAAAGAGTTAATCTTTTTTATAGAGAAATAAAATGTATCACTGGTGATGCTGCAAATAGCTGAGGATTTCTAGAAACTGTAAATAGGCTAATCATTCCATACCACCAAGCTGATTCAGTTATTCAAGCAACTCATGCTGACAATTGAAACAATCTGTTCTCTCAGTGAGAATGTCAAACATGGAGATTTGCTACACTCTTTACATAACCTCCTCACTGGGGTAAAAAACCACAACCCTTTGTACTGCACTGAATAAACACTCCAGTGTTTCCCCAACCATTATACAAGGGGGGAAATAAAACAGAAATAGAAATAAAACAGAAATAACAGTAACGCACATTAAGAACTGTGGTTGTACTCATTTAAGCTTTCATAAAGGTAGTATTTGTTGGAGTACTGCTGTACTGGAGTGTAATACTATCTATTCATCAATGTACACTGAGCTTCTTTTATTTATAGTAACATAACTTAATTTACATATCATGTGAAGTCAAACTGATGCGATAGGCTCCAGCTCTCCCGCAGCCCATAAGAGGACGTAAGGATAATTGACATCAGTTGCTGATGTGGAGCTTTCACACTGCATCTCTTGTGTCTGTACACTGCAAAGATGATTTTAAATGTTTTTAAATGCATTGCAAATGCAACTTTAATGCATTAAGATCAGTAATATTCCGAATCAACACCAAAGATTGGGGAATTTTTGCATTTGCACCCCAAAGCTTTTAAATGTGTAGTTATTGTGTAGTGTGGACAGCTGGTAAGACACGTACCACACTAAAGTTGGACAGCTGAATTAAACCAAAAAGGGAATTTCTGGACATTTTAAAGGAATTTTACTTCAAAGAAGTAAAAACTCTTTGCCCCAAGCATAGGCAACTTAAAATATTTTCCTAAATACAGATATGGTAACAGCATCCAGCTCTTCTCCTTTGAACTCTCACACCATAACAACAAATTTGCTGCAATTTTTTAAGCAGACAGCGAGTTGTTGACAACAAGAAAGTTAGTACAAATGAAAAGAGCAAGGTAAAAAATATTATTCTGCCTGAGTAAAGCTGCCTTTGGTTTATAAAAAGGTCAACTCAGCAGGTAAGGGATTAGCAGAACCACTGAGCAGGACCAGTTGAGCCTCTGAACCTGATGGTGGGGGTGGATAACCCATTCAACATACAACATTAAATATATGTTTCACTAAATAAACAGTCAAAAGGAATGAGCAACACACATTTGCAGATTTAGAGACTAGCTTTTGACAATCCACAGGCAGAGCAGTGGTTCAGTAGGTCTGGGTGGGTAGTCTCTGCTACGCAAGACTAAATACATTTAAGCAAATGGCAAAAATAAAACTGAAAGTGAACTGCGCAGTGTGACTCAATGGAAACGTGCCATTGTAGAGAATAGTCTGCTCAGTCAAACAAGAAATCCAGCCAATAACAAGAGCAAAGAGGAAGAGTAGGTAAGGAGGAAAAGAGTCAAAAGGTTTCATTAAATAGCTCTAGAAAATGTTTCACAGAGAAGCTGAAAACAAGTGGAGGTTTGCGAGGCAGCATTTGTTCTTGACTGCGAGAACCAATTTTCAAAAGGAGCCTTGCACTACAGGAAAAAAACATGCTTCGCAATGGCAACATTTTCCAATACACCCCCACTCTCAATTACTACATTCTGAAGAGGCTTCCTCAGAGCCCATCATATTGAGCAGGGTCAAGCATTATTGTACACGGCACATCCTGGAATGGAGCCATTGTGGGTTGCTGAGTGTATTCTCATTCCATCCCACTAAGAGGAAATCTTCAGGGCTGAGGCAGCTGAGCACAATCCCAACTATCTCCTGGGGGACTGCAGTAGGGCAAGGAGGTCGGGCCACGTGTTAATTGAAGCCATTGCAGTGTTATTGAGGCAAGGAGAGTGAACGAGTGAGACAAGGAGAAGGGCGTACATGACAAAGTGAAGGAAGTTGGTATTTGAAGTGGTGGTTTGCGCGTGCATGTGTGTGTGTGTGTGTGCTGTAGTTCTACAGGACCCAGATGGCCCCGGGGCAGGGCATATGTCTGAGAGAGAGGAGGAGGAGAGACAACCTTCAATGATACATTGACCTGCGTGATCCTGCTTGTGCTGCCTGGTGAACACTGTGTCCTCAAACACAGTGCATGTGTGATCACAGTAATTAAAAGGTAGCAATTGGTCGTGGGTCAGTGAACACTTCACGGCTACATGTGGACATAGACACGCCAAGATCATTAAAAAGCTGCTAAGCAGAACAAAACTAAAACAGTGAGTAAATTAATCAATAAGTCAATGATCAAATAAATAATAAACTATTTTGAACTGTTTAAGTTCCTTAAGCATTTAGTGCTTCTTAGATATGCACTGTTGGAATTAAATGAACAAAAATAGTTATTATTAGTAGTTATTTTAATGCTTATTTTACAGTAATAGTTATTTTATGCTGTACAATTAACTTTCTTTTTTACTTTAAATCTGCTAGCATATTGTTCACAGCCTCACAAAGCCACTAGCATAGCTAAAGAGTAGGACGCCTCTGATAAAATATTGTAATAAATGCAAAATGAAAAGAGTATGAATAACAAAGACAAATACCATTAATTTGGTCAAGTTGGAAAACATTGAGGATTGAGAAATGTAACGCGTGGTTAGGTTGATTTGGTTTAGCGATGCCATTATTAACACTTTTAAAGCAGCAAGCAGTGGTATTGTAATTTTGTCTCCTGTGTTGGAAACTGAGCTGAAGCTAAGTGATCCCACTCTGGAAAAGACATCAACAGTGCCTGAGTGGGAACGTCTCCTCAGAGCACTACCAGATACATACAGAGGAGGTTAGGAAAGAAAATGCATCTCTTTGGTCTGTACCAGTCTCACACAGCACAAGACAGTCTGTCTAAGCTCCCAGACACTATCCTCATGCTATAAACAATGTCCCAGGGAAATAGAAAAGCTGTGTTCCACCTCATCTTACTCACTGCAGCCAGTAGCAACAGTGCTTGAGTGATGCTCTCCTGGTTCCAACAAAAGACTTTAAAGCTGGTGTGCAAATCACCCCGACTCTCTCCTCCCCATGTTTGCCAACAAAAGCCAATTGTGGCAGCCATAAATACGCACAGATACCAGCTTAACAAAGGGGCTTTGGTTTCTGTCTGCTGCCCCACTGAAAATCTATGCTCCGTGAAAGTGTCAAAGTGCATTCAATACTTCTTCACTGTCTTAAACTGGAAGAGTAGGTGGTAAAGAAACCACTTCATTGACATGCTAAAAAAGCTTAAGACATGATGTGACTGCAAACTTGGAGTTGTAGGCTAACTCTGCAAAATTGATTATTGCTTTCTCTTCCTTGTGGCTCTGCTGCTTTGTGACTTGCACATGACTTGGCAGGAAAAGGACAGCTGGCTCTCCATTATGGGCCCTATTCACATGACTGGTGTCCCACAAAAGGGGGCAGGCTTTAGGGCTGCAGGCTGGGCTAGACTTCACTCACAGAGTTGGACTGTGGGATACAGCACAACTGGATGATCTGAAGTATAAAGACAGAACAGTTAACGCCTCTGGTGACTGACAGAGAAATAAGAACTAACATCTCCTCAAACTGACAAACATATATAAAGGAATAACTGCAGAAAATGGCTAACATCCAATAAATGGTTTCTGCTTTCAAGTGTTGCAGGAAGTGATATGTATCCCACTTTATAACCTCACTCTAAAAATGAAATCAGACTTTTATGCCTTCTCTTCCTATTACTGTTTGCTCGGAAGACAAAGCATAGCCTTGAGCCTTCACTGAACCACACTATATTAGCATTTCAGTGCGAGCCAGACTTCATACTCACACCCACTCATTATTGTCATTCAGGCAACTCAAAGCTCATTACAGGTGATGTGATATTTCACTTCTCCACTGTCTCTCAGCACGTGTTAACAGCCATTTCAAAGTGATGGAATTCTTTATGGAGTATCTCCTTGAAAAGACCTAGTGAGGGATAAAGAATTCACATCTTTACTGCAGGCTTCACAGACTACTAAGCCGGGACTCACAAATCAACCCCGAGTCAACTGTATGTTTGGAGTGAGCTAAACAAGAGAGCAGTGTTCCAGCTGCCATATAAAATAACACAGCTTTCACATGGACCTCTATAGGCTGGTGACTAATCAGACCCACCAGCAAGATAAAGAAAAAAAAAAAAAAATCAAACCTCTGTTATTACTGGAAAAAGAAAACGAAGACATCCGCTTGTTGCTCACATTTGATATTTGCCTTCTTGTCTTAATTCACAAAATAATTGCACTTCTCGTTGTTGAGCAGCATGTTGCTGCTTAGCCATGGGAGGCGGGAAATGAGTTGGAAGCCAGTCCTTTTAATTATCCTTCAAATGCTTCCTGCACTCAGCAGATGTTGGGCTGCGGGGCAGGCAATCGAGCAGCAGGGCTCCCTCACACTGCACACACAGATCAGGACTTGGCTGCTGACTCCCCTGCTCCTCGGGCTGGGTGGTATACTGTATTTTAAAGTATAATGCTTAGGCATTTACATAATGTAGTACCACATTACTGTCATCATCACTGATTTATTGCTTATTGCAGTGTTAATGCTTATCGACTAAATTACAAATTGCAGCAGAATTGAGAAACAATTAAATACTGAAGCCAACTATTAACAGTTGTACTATAAAATAATGTACTGCTGTTTTTTAGATTTCCAAACAAGCCTAGAATGAAGCCCTTTTCAGCTAGTCGACTGATTGATCAGTCAGTTGAATAATCAGACCAATCTTCGACATTTGTAATTAATAAGCATTGGCCGATATATGTGCTCACACCAGCTGATTAATACAGTATATTAAAAAAAAATGCATGTAGACACATTTGCATTTCACTCGTATACACACCTGAAAATTACAGTGTAAAAAACTATGTGAAAATTTATTTGGGTGCCCGTGAGTGGAGCTCAGCTACTTCACACAGCAGATAGGAGAACACAGGAACCCCTGTTTACGTCACTACACCAGTGACATGTCACTGTACATGTGATAAAAGTGGAGTGATAAAAAAAGCCAATAACCCAATCGCTAATTGCTTTGAACACTGATTGTACGTAGACTACTGTACGGTAACCATTCTGCCTAATTTGCTGTTTGAAACTGAGCAAGTTCTGGTGAACTTTCTGTCTGGTTGCTGCTACACAAATTATATTTGCAAAATATTAATTATTTCTAATGACGTTATTCAGTTTGCTTAGTGTTCATTTTGTTATTTTCAAATACTTGTGGTTGTTAAATTCTTATTTTTAATGTGATGTAAGGGAGGGGGTGAAAAACACACACATCAGTAACACATAGGCATTATGTGTCAGCATCAGTCATTGAAAAACCCATATCTGGCAACCACTTTCAGATTCTTAAAAGAACAAATTCCTGTTGGGACTTTTTTGTCCTTCCCTTATTTTTTACCTTCTCCTACATGTAGCTCCCATCTCTCTCTCTGATTGGCTCTGTTCACAGACTCTGAGTCACCCTTGGCCTTCAGCAAAAAATCTACCTCCTCACCATTAATCAGCTTCTTGTGTCTTTACGGTAGTGGCAACCAGTGTGGAGATGTCGACTGAGGTAAAGGTGAAGAAGATGCTGACTAACAATATATAGCAAATGTGTCTAAAGTGAACTGCATGACTTCACACATCAAGTGTATTTAAAGGGAACAGGCAGAAAACAGACCTGTAACTAAAGAAAATCATTACCATATGCAAACTGTAGACTACACACAATGATTGTACCTTCAGTAAATCAAAGACATCAATGTCTATTGGCCATTTAGTCCAACACACAGACTTTTTCCATGTTTACTTTTCCATTTAGAGCCTCTAAAATCCAATATGGCACACATACTGAGATACGTTATGTGAAACAATGAGCTCCACAATGCAGCCGCTCAAATTTGAGGAGCCACAGTGACCTCAGCTCTAGCTACAGAATCCAAAAAACGCTTGTAATGATCTCCCAACACAGCCAAGCTCTGATACAGTATGCCTTCTAAAAGCTGCTTTTAATTTCCATTCAAGCGGTAGAAAATGAGGTTTGTGTTGGCTCAGTGCAGCACTGATCTCCCCATGGGGCCGCCTCCTAACATTAGCAACTTACCAGCGCCTGCTACGAGCATCCATACTATCTGTAATAGGTCAGCTGCCACCTACCACACTGTTCAGTTATTATTAATCCAATGTGACTGGGCAGGTTTTACTTGTTAACCTACTGACAGTGACCTACTGACGGTGCTTTACCCGACAACGCTTTGTGAATAAATGTAAATCTTCTACTCTTGATTATGTGGCCTATTTTCTATTTCATTATTGTCACTTCCCATTTATTTATCTGTATATTTTATTTGAGGATCGTCATTAAATGGCCAGTTCATAATTAGATCCAACAAATGGCTGAAGGCAACTGATGCACTTGTTCCTGTGCTGTTTTATAATTAGAATGAGGACAGAACAGAATGTGGGTTAATTTTTCTATCAGCTTGTCTACTGGATAATAAACTCATATCAGGATAAGAACAGTTCAGTACCTGGCATGCATACAGAATACGCTAGGCAGAGGGTTTTAGAAGTGACAGATCCATTTAATCTAGCTTTCAAATCAGTGGAGTTCTTTCTTACATTTTGAGTGAAGGGGCATCAGATAAGACAAACTGATTGATTCAGACTCTTTGAAATGCTGCTTTGACTGCGCTGCTGCAGGGTCCCGATGACAAATTGAGACACGTGTTTTATCCACCCTGCCGTGAATACATGACACAGCCATCGCTAATGATCTGATGGCGTCTCAAAAGCCACCGGGTTTAGATTAATCTGAGAACAAACATCAACCCAAGTGCCAGATCTTCAAAGGAAGCAAAGCAACTCTGGCAGAGAGAGAAATGGTGAAAGAGTGAGTTACTCAAAGCCCCATCTGAACACATACGCAGTATATACTCTACTTTTACTGCAAAGCAAAAGCCAACAGGCTAGCATGTGGCGAGGTGTAACTGTGAGGTGTGGCTGTAAAATAATTAATACTAATCATGACATTTTTTTTTACTCTTTGACACCACCTCCATCGCTTTGAAAACGAAACAATGAGTGTCTTACTGTTTCCAGAGGGCGACACAGCATGACAATGGTGCCGCTTGTATTTGACACCTGTTTTGTTAGCATGTGTGTTTGTTTGTGTGTGTGTGGTTGTGTGTACAACAGAGTCAGTCAGCTGAGCAGTAGAAGCTCCCAGGAGCAGAAGGGAAGTTAAGAAGCAGTATGTAGGTAAATCAGTCTGTTACTAACACTGCCTGGACCAAGTCTCCTGGGATTCTGCTGACAATACACATGCGGCCTGCCTGCTGGAGCATCCAGCCATAGCTGGATAAACATATACACGCAATATTGTCCCTCTATGGCTTCTACACATAAATACATATGCATATAAATATACAGTATAGATACAACTCCTACACACATTATTAATTAGTCTTTTACACTCCTTATCAAAAGCACATGAGGACAGCGAACAATATCATTTACTGTTCTGACCGATCCTGACTAATCACGAATAATTAATGAAGTTACCGATGTTGCGACACCTGCAGAAATGCGCACAGACGTTCTCACTGCGGAGATGTTTCATATGGATCCTTTTACAAACTCTCAGGAAATTATTCTACACACAGCTGGAAGCTACAAACTAAAGTTTAGTGTCTCATTAATGTTCTGAAAAAACTCTGATCACACTGGAATGAGGAGACAATCGGTGAGTCTCATTCATTAATATGCTGCAGACTCTTTAAAACATAGAACAAAGTGAATGATCAACATACAGAAAGGTGTTCTGTGATTTTGGTGAATGCAGGTCTTTCCAAAGCAAAACCATATATTCTGTTCTTTTTGGTTTATGGATCAAAATTGATGTGGGATTGAGTTGATGTGGATG
>JAUBNQ010000028.1:5122136-5145137 GCA_032353495.1 Ctenopoma kingsleyae
ATATGTTACATGGCAAGCGGTCTGAGTGATTGGATCACAATCCATCTCAGTGCCCACTTTTGATCTGATCACTAAAGACATAACTTAAAACCATAAAGTGATATGTTGATACTGAAAATATCAATAAAACATTACCAGACAAAGCATTTGTTCAAATTAACCTGTCTTACAGTACAGTTTTTTTTTACCTAGACATAACCACAAATGGGGCTTTGGAGTGCTGAGCTATGATAAGCTAAGCATTATAAGTGATGAGAGACAAGGTTGAAATCTGGCATATCTTATTCACTCGTCCAAATGCTGCAGGTCCTGACTTGAAAGGTCCTGAAATGAATCCGATAATCTTAAATTACTGATCTGATATTGAAAACAGTGGGAGAACTCTTGGAATTGAGATGATGGAGTAAGTAGAGTCCACTCTACAGTTTTGTCGTTGTGTTGAAGCGTGAAGATTCTTCTTTCACAAATCATTTTGGCTAAGTACAGACACTAGTTTCCAGAAAGCAAATAAACAAAATAATCACCTGGAGCATGAGCACCCCATGTTTAATTCTGACCTGTCACCAAATTAGTTATAGAGCTAATGTTTATTATTGATAGCTGATATGACATGCCACCAGCATATCTACATATTTTGTCAATGTCATTGGTATTCACTGGTGTGCTCAAATATTCCTTCACATTCACGCACTGTGATTTTCATTTTGATATGCAGTGAAATGCTCACACACTAGAGCCCAGCTGTGGTTAAGCAGAGCAGCACTGCAACAATAGGCTGAGGTGGACAAAACACCAAACAACAACACAAACTATCACATTATCTTATTGTTTTACTATCAGCTGATTAAGTTATGACAAAAATACATTTATGTTGCTTGTTGTATGTTATATGCATGTTGTAATGTTATATACACAGCAGCACTGAGGACTGCGTGCATCTAACAAATATGCATGCGTAGCTAGTTTTAACCGTAAGTTCTTGAGATGAATGCAAAGGCACAATCACTGCTGCTGGTGAGAGTGTAGGGCTATATTCACAACAACCGCACTGAGCTGTAACCCAATGCTTGACACCGGTGTTCACCCCGAGCAGCATGGGTAACACAGGAAATATCCACCCCCATGCCTCCACCACTGCCCTTCCCCGAGCCGCTCAGTTACAGAATAGTGAAAATCTCATGAGCCTGGCTGTAGCACCTAGCAGTGGACTGTAACATTCAAATCCCAATAGAGCGTGTGCGCCCCACGGCATTAGTAAACACAAACACTTGCAGACATGTTCATGCGTGTATGCACAAAATGTCAACATGTAAGTGTGAGCATACACACACTTCACATGCAGTACTCACACTAGCTGCTTCAAAACACATGATAAAGTGCATTGCTGTGTCTGTAATCCCACTGCACTGAAATTCCTGCAGCACTCCGCACAGCACATGCACACACAGTCTTTGACTTTCTAAACCAAAACACATGTGGAGGGTAATGCGATTACATGGCTCTTTGACAAGAAAACACTTCCTTGCTCAGCTAAAACGCCAGCAGTGACGCAGGAAACGCAGGAGAAAGCTTCGCCTAAACAACAACAAACAGAAAAGAAACACAGCAGCAAGGTCAGACAAGCATTTGTCACCATGATTAAACAAGTCAAGCTGCAGAGTCGGTGTTAGTGGGGGTGGTTAAAAAAAATATTCCAGCCGTTTCACCCCTGCTACCGCCATCCAAACTTACTCTGTCAGCCTCTCAGTCACATTATTTATAAAGCAAGGAGACAAACTATTGACCTCGCCTCTTTTCTCCATAGCATCAGCTGACTCTCACACTGACATGGACGCTCGAGGGAAGAATGCAAGATGGGAGAGAGTACATGTAAGAGGAGGAAGACGGAGAAAGTGGCGGAAGGAGCAAGACAGAGACCAGAGATGTTGGGATTTCAAGTGGAGTGGTTTGCCGTGACTAGAGGCTCATTTAGCAGTATCTGTGATTTTATTCACATCATACACCAGTGTGTGAGGATAACTTTGATTAAAATTCTGCTAGAATATATTCCTGGAAAACTATATGAGGATAATTTGGGATTTCAAATAATTTCACTGAGGACTGAATTCAGCAGCTAGTGGATGAACACAAATAAGGGGAAACAGTTTGATTCTGCTGGGATCTCGGTATGATCCACTGAACTTCTGCACCCACAGGGGGTTATCCATTGAATGTTAGTAGTTTATTTATTTTAAGCAGTTTTATCTCCAATGTATGTGCTTCCAAAAACAGGCTGGATATCATATTTGATATTATATACTGGTGCAAACACCATAACCGTATTTCAGGCAATATTAAAATGATACATAGATAAGGTACTTTGACAAATATAAATGTGTTCTATCTATAAACCACTTTTTCATTTGACATAGAAACACATTTAAATGTTATCTAAAATTAATCAGGCACATGAGAACTTTCCTTAATTAAAATACTGTCTTACATTTTTCTAATTAGCAATGCAAATTTGGAACTGATTAAGCATGTACGTGTTACATTGAAACAATGTTCTACTGTATTTTGTGATTAACACAAAAAAAAATTCCTGATAGATGTTTATTGTTACTTCAGTGGCTTTATGGTCTGAATGTGCCCAATCATGCTTCGTATTGTATTATATTATATTAAACTCCATCATCTTGAGCCCACAGTGCTCAGTCTACCTGATAGACAAAAGGCACTCACTGGTTCAACCACTAAAACCACAAACCCACATCAGTAGCAGAGGTCTGGAAAACTGATCCACAACAGATGAGCTCTTCCTCCAAAATAGTGCTGTTCACTGCCAACAGTTTTCCAAACTGTGGGACACAAAAGCTAACACAAACAATAATGACAACAAAAGAGTTGGTGCTGTCTTACTCATAAAGCACAGAGGTGAAATAATGAAATGATGCAATTTTCCTAAGATGTCCAAATGACAAAGTACATTAAAGCCACAACTGAACATAAAGCCAAAGCCTTAAATTACCTACAACCACCATTGCTACAAAGCAGCTTGAGAGTAATTACTCAGCTTGATCTGATGATTGAGTGACTGCAGACTGAACACACTGAAAATTAGCTGCTCTCTGTTGAGTTAACACCATAATATTTTAAAGGCACAACGAAAACTCAACTCAGTGAAACTTCTTAAGCCTCACTGGCCCAGCAGCTGGTCAGTAAGTACAAACTCATGCTGTGCTACTAAATACAGTATTAAACCCACAGCTGTATTTTAAAGTGTAGTGCAAAGTCCAAAGTTTTCAAGAATCCTAAATATGACTGGAATGTGGATAACACAAAGCTCAAGATATCTATAGCACTTCTATTTGATGGGATGGTGCACTTTAAAACATGAAGTCTGGGGTTTTTATACATATTTACATCAGTGTAAAACCACGTAGCAGTTTGAACAGAGAAATTGTTTTATATGATACAGAGAATGTTATTTTTCCAACCCTACATAGTAAAACATAGGAAATCAACTACTCTTTTCTTGTCAACTCAATGTAAATATACATGTTTAGATTATTTCAGGTTAATTCAACATCTAGGTTTTATCTTCAGGCCACTTGCAAACTTGTTATTTTGATGTGAGATCTTTTAATTTGAAATTAGGTTGAATGAATGATCATCTGACAGTTCAATCAACTCATGAAGTTAAGTTTTTGGGGAAATGAAACTAACAGACTTCAAGTATTCATTTTTTGAGAGTTTCAACTCTCAGGAGACTTTTCTTTGTTGTGCTTCGAAGAATCCAGTCATGATGGAAACTTGTCTCGTGCAGTTAACTGAGACAGTTTTACATTTCATGAATCAAATCTGAACTTCTTGAACATCTTCATTCATAACATCAACCTAAGTTAATTCACATTTTCAAGGCAGCAGGAGAATGTATGTTTTTAAGTTCGACCTCCATGAATTGCGACTTGGGGAATATAAAAGATGAAAGAGAAGCTTCATTTTTATCTTCATTCTGAGGTTTTGTTGCTACAGCTTTCATTAGTCTGGTATGACCAGTAGCTTGTGATGTTAAACTTTAGCTATACAGTATATTGCTGTGACACTACTGAGTCAGTTTTCTCACCTGAGCTGTTTTCTACTAGTGCTTTATCAGTTATTATATCAGATATAATTACTATTCTTCACACATTTAATGCAACACAACTAACTCCTGGTTTTAAATGTTTAGGTGCAGTCTACCTGTTATGCCTCCGCTGCTGTGTTAATGACTGCTCGCTGTAAAGCAAACTGCCCTTCAGGGATAATAAAGATTTACGCCAGGCTGTTCTATGTTATCAGCTGCTGCTCTTCATCTCCCACATATCTGAGGAGGTGATCACAGTAACAGCATAAAGCAATATGACCCTTTCACCACATGAAGATTCACAGAAACCCTTAAACAACAACAAGGACTGGTCTAGGTACATCTCATGTGTCATCTTTTACCTCTACCTAGATGATATGTTCAGGTAGTAGTCATATTTTTCTTGTTCTTACTGTATCAGTATCTTGTCTTATCTCCCAGCTGCTGTTACACAATTTCCATGCAAGGATTATTAAAGTAAAACACTCAACATAAATTATTATTGCTATTATAATCAGACCTCAGTTTAATGTTTTTAACAACGTTGCTGGATAGAGTCATGTAATAACTTACATTATTTATTATCTTTAAATGTTACAATTGACCAAAACATCAAACATATTGTAGTTTGTTTTATTGTGTTTAAACTACCGAGTGTATTATACTGGATACTGTAGATCACTGTAGACTTGATTCTGACTAAGAGTTTCTCATTGAAATAAAAGTAGTGAGCAGCTGCACAATAAATGTGCAATCAAACACAACAGACCAAATCAATCAGAGGTAAATAACATCTTTACACACTGCTGGCGCTGTCTATCAGACCATCGTCTCATTTTAGTCCAGTGAGATACAGTATCTTTACTTTATCCACTGGCCAGAGTGCTGTGAAATAGCCAAACACTGATTAAAAAGTCTGTTCATCTTTCCCAGAAGATTGTTGTCAAACTCCGCAAACTTACTGATATTCAACATATTAAATATCTGATATTCTGATACTGATATTCAAGTATTATTTAAAAAAAAAAAACTTTAAAAGAATAAATTTAAGAACAAGCTTTGAAAGCTGAGCTATCCTGTGATCTGGCGTCATGGTTGTTAACTTTAAAATCAAATACAAATATTGCATATCTGAAGAAGTAATGAATAAAATTAAACAAATAATTCCTCCAACGGCACCTAAATAAATGCCAGCAGTTCAAGTGTAGTGACTGCAGCACAAGTATACATTGCCATAATTGAGTATCGATAGTAGATTGGCTTGTAGTGTAATCTTTTATTAAAGCAGAAACACACTCTGTTCGGCTTCAAAAAAGAGTTTGTGCAACTTGTTCAACATGAGGTCAGAGGAGAACATCAAAGGCTTGTGCTCTTGTAAAATGCATACATTTTGTCAGGCTTTAAATTATTGAAAGAAGCCTAAAGTTTATCAAACGCAGACTGTAGCTTGGTTTATGGTAAATCATAAAAATAACCACTGCATTGCTTTTCTTTTAGAAATAACAAATGCTGCATGCACACTTGTGCTAGTGGGAAAGTCCAACAAGTTATCTGCTCAACATTGTGGAATTCATGTTTATATATTGTTGGATAATCATACCCAAATGGCAAATAATAAACAAATACACTATAATTATTCAGTGCTGGCAGAGAAGTGGTTGTCCACAAAATGACTCCCAGCTATTATTACAATGCTGCTCATTATTATTTTCATTATTATTGGCTCTACATCTGCATATTACAGCACACTGACTTATCATATCTCCTCTGTTGGTATTTCTGTATGGGTGTAATCCACTGTTATGGCACCGCAAGCGTGGGCTGGTGCCAGTGTTCCCCCGCCCAGCCTGCATTCCAATTAGAGGCTGATTAACAGCAATGCAAGGAGACGTTGCAGAAGGGGGATGGTTGTTGAAGGGTTGTTTCTCTGCATTAGGGTGACCTGATGGAGAGGGTCCGCTACACACACAAACACACACATGTTCTCAGACACACTAGGCCTCAGGTTACACTCCTCAGTCATTTCACAGTGGCATGTTTGTACAAGCAGGGTATCAGCAGACTTGTCGCTCATAGAGCAATGTTCAGTCTGCAGCTGCTGGGGGAAATTTTGTGGCTCTCTTAAAACCATTTAAAATGTGCTGCTTTGCCAATTCCACATGAGTTTGTGATGGCCATTTGCTGCACATCACTTCTTGACATTTTACATTTTGGACATTTAGTGCATGTTAGTATTCAGGACGAGGTAGCAACAAG
This sequence comes from Ctenopoma kingsleyae, assembly GCA_032353495.1. Lineage (NCBI taxonomy): Eukaryota > Metazoa > Chordata > Actinopteri > Anabantiformes > Anabantidae > Ctenopoma > Ctenopoma kingsleyae. The sequence continues at coordinate 5,128,501 of JAUBNQ010000028.1, forward strand.
TAATATCAGTGGTATTGTTAGTAATGAACCACATTTCCCACAAACCCTATTACTTAACTTTGGTGAAGAAGATAAATGTGTTAGGAATGATGTATCCATTGGCATGTTTATCATTTCCCCACTCAGACTTAGTAGACAGTTTTATTCTAGTTTGCATTAGAATTAAATACAGTACACCCTGCTAGGTAGTACAAGTAATAACAGCCAGACAGGAAAAGATTTTTCCTTCTCTTTTTTCCTTCTCTTGTAGCAATACTGCACTACAAAAAGGGACTGAGGGGGAAGTACAGAGGATCAACAGTTCATCTTGTTTGAATAAATGTCTTCAGGCATCCAATCCCATTGAATTTCTGGCTCAAGGACTGTAGCACAGCATCGTACCTTTGCAGGTTCAGTCAGAGTCACCATTAACCAAGCTTCCATTAATGACTTGCCGGCGGAGGAAAAATCTGTTTAGAACTTCTTTCTCCCTTTATACTTGCAGTGCGTGAACATTGGCATGTACACGAGAGGCTGCATGTCTGTCTGCCTGCTTTTGTCTGTTTGTGCGTTAACCACACTGCAGTCAGGATGTCTGCTTTTAGCCGGTCGTTGTAGACTGATTAACTTTGACAGGCTGCCTCTAAGACCCACCACAAACACAAGCAGTAAAGAACCAGGCAGCATTTCCACCACAGCACAGCCTTGACTGATTCCCAAGAAGATTTTGGGAATTCAAGAAATTAATCCACTAAAACTAACCTAAAACCACATTACTGACTACAGTACTACAGTTGTCAAAGTTTGTGAAGCAGGATTGTCCTTTTTAAATATACTGAGATACTCTGCTAAATTCCAGCCCAATCTATCAGTTACATGCTTGTGCTTCTTATAACTGGAATTGAATAAGGCTACTTTTAGCTGCTTACGCCAAAACTGGTGCTCGCTTAATTCAGACAAGTTCTGGGGTGGATTTTGCCATCGAGCACCTATTTAATCTCTATTACAGCATCAATTGATAATCATACATATTAAGTAATTGATACACATATTGGTTGACATTTTGTCTTAGTGGTTAGCTGGGAGTAGGTAGGGCAGTCAGCAATTGCTGACCCAGGGTTGGTGGTTCGCATCCTAATCCCTCCCTAGTGTTGGTCCCAAGCCTGAGTAAATGCAAAGGTTTGCGTCAAGAAGGGCATCCAAACAGTATATAAAAGAACCCAACTGTGTATGTCCAGGAGAGGAGGTTTGCCAGGTTGCAGTTACATTTATTGTGTTTGTATAGTTATTCACTCACCGTGAATATTCTGGGGAATTACCTGCTGTATTCACATATGGAGTCATATGGACATTACACAGACATGGTACTAGGGGGCTGGGTACTGTCAGTTGTTAAAATCTGAGCTGACTGACTCAGTCATTTGTATTCTTATATGAATCTCTTCCAGGTAATTTCTAGAGAAGTTCCAGTGCATGTCTGAAAGCAGCTTAACTAACATGTCTGTTACTGTAAGCTATGTATGTACAATACCTCTGGTAAAAAAAACCTTCAAACTGAATTTGTCTGCTGCTGTGTTTTGTTATGTCATGCTTCCAGGTAGCTGGAATAATAGTCCAAGTACCTTGTGTCATACTAGTCAAACCTGAGTGTTAGTGTCGCTGGGGCATCAATGGTATTTAAACTAATGGGAATGAATGGGACGCTGTTCTCTGTGATTTACGCTGACAAAATAAATAAAACGAATCAGACCACATTAGTGCACTTTTAAGCTTTAATATTTCCAGGACGTTTTATTTTCTCGCTTTCTTACTTTTCCAAGTAAGCTTTGCAAAGGTTATTGCTGCATCTGTCAGTAATGTGCAAACTGGCTCGAATCAGTGTTTCCACCAAAATATGACTGTATGAGACCACACTTCATAAGTGAGAGGAAAACACTGAATGTAAACTTTTTTCACTACACCTTCAAATTAGTCCATTAAGTATCATGTACTATAGATGCTACTGTATTATACACAAATAAATAATGTGGTTGCCATGGGTGGCACCTGAGGCTGGATATAACAGATGGAGAGGCAGGTGAGCTTCCAGTTGCAGTGGTCATAGCAATGATGCTGTTTCACAACAAGCTGGAAAATAACATGACGGTGCAGCAAGCAGCAGTGTAATTTTTGGACATAAGTAGATTGATGTCTCAATTCAGAGAACTAACAGAGTTGGATTGAAGATGTACATACTGGTTTAATACAATTCCCCTAGTATCATGGAAGTGCTACAGGAATTGTATCAACTTGAAACATTTTCTTGTTTTTCTTGGACCGACCTCTGTTCATGTGCCAACTTTTGTGGGGAAAAAATGGACCAATATATTATATGGGCTGTAAAAGACTCCAGCCATAAGAAAAACAGATGAAAAAAGGCAGGAGGGGTCTGAACACCCTCTGTACTTAGCTGCTAAAAGCAAAAGGCATAGAGAACAGAAAGAAAAGAGGCATGCCACATGCAAAGTGTCAAATTAGGAACCAATTAGATTTAGATATTGACTACTGAGTAGCACAGAATACACAATTTTAAGTAAGACGTGAACAAAAGTCCAACTACAGAATTCAGTTATTTTATGATTTGTAACACTGAAGATAGGTTCAAAGAATTAAAAAGATTACCAGTAAAAAGAAAAACTGAACAAGGCAGCAATGCCTTACAGGTTAAATAACCAGAGCCAAATCTCTTAACAGGTTGCTTTTGTGAGCACGTGCTTTTCCCTCCCCCCCTTCTATCTTTTCACTCTCACTTTCCTCAGCTCTGACAACGTTTCACTTGTGCTGGTTTTGGACAGACACTCCATTGTGCCTTCTACGGCAAACAATGCCCACTGTTTTGCCAGAGGGCCCAAAACCACACATTAGCTCACTTTGCCCCTTTTGTCTATTCTAGATTCTTGTCATGGATCTGGCTGCAAGGCCAATAAGTAACACTGGACTGGTTAATGACAGCTCTGTGCATGTCACAATGTCAAGTGTGTAGTGCAGTCTCAGGCAAGATCGATTCCCTTGCAGCACTGGAGGTGTTGGCCTGCAGTTTGATCCTCCTGTCAACAATCTGAAGCAGGGGAAAATGATAAACCTTGTCTTTGAAAGGGCAATACATTAATGTGACCTTAAATCATAACACAATATATTTCTACACCAATATATTCCAAAGCAATGTATGGGAACGCCTTTCATAATAAATAAAGCTCTGCAGGGAGGCCCACTGTACTTTTATATGAATCCACAGCAGTACATCGCTGTTCAACGACAGCACAGACACAACTGAGCATGCCCTTGGTTTTACCATTTCTGCCTGCAGCTATAGAAGCTTGGAGAGGCCTCCGGAGGTATGTGACCCTCGGTTACATTTATAGGCTTTAGAACTGATAAAGACAATGCCACAGGCTACCAAATGACTGGCACTTACTAGAAATAAAGACTTGTTCTGCCAGTCATGAAACCCCATTTCATGCCATATCAGTCAACACAGAAGGAATAACTGATCAGGAGAATGAGGGACAACACACAAAACAGGAGCTTCACACACAGAATACTCAATTTCTTCTTCAGTATCAGTTATAATGCCTTGTTTTATTATGATTTAATATCTGACTCTTACAACCTTCTGACAAACAGATTTACTAACTAGCTGACAGACTAGCTGAGTGATGACTAATCAAGTGACTGATTGACAAGCTGAATTATTGACTGAATTCCTGATTGAATGTGTAATTGACAAATTAACTGGTTGCTCTGTTCTGAATGGCACCACCCACCACTCCCACCACCCTGTTGGTGTAGCCTGTCAGTGTGTGTAACCGTTTTCCACCTCGTGCATTATTGTGCAAATTGAAACGCCAAAGGAGAGCCATTCACACACACCCAGAGAGCCAGTGGTGTGTGTGGTAGAAGTAGGAGGGGGAGGGTTGCCTCGATCTTCCTCTCAGCGTCTTGGCAGGCGGGAAGGGGAAATATGATTATCCAGCGGGGGAATTGTTTCATCAACACCTGGAGCAGATAAATGAAAATAGGAGGATTTATGTACTGAGAGCAAGCTTACCTCTGCTGCCAGGAAGCAATTAAGCAGGAAGCTGGAATACTACCCCCTGTAATCACTCTTTCTTTCTGCAGCACCATTGCTTTCCAATTCTCTAGTTTCCTTATTTTGTCTCTCCCTATATGTCTGTGAGCTCAGTGCTCGCTTCACACCAGCGGTACAACTGATGGCGAGCCCTGGGGAAGGCCTACTGGAAAAGAGGAAAAGTATTCATTGCCGCAAAGTGTCTCATTAATGGCTGATAACAAAGTGCCTGCAAAGTGTTGCTATTTCATTTGATTCTATGTTGGGGGGAACGATGGATGCTCACCTCCCGCGTAGGTTCAGATAGGCAACGCAGCTGGTCTTCCCTACCTGCTGTGACCTCTGAGGAGTGGAAAGATGCCTGAATGATAACTATTCTCAAGTTACATTTGTTGCACTGCAATCTGCAACCACAGAAAAGCCTTTTATGGAGAGAGGGAGGATGGTGCCCTAACAGTTAAGCTGAGACTGAAATTATAGTACTATTGAGACAGAGTAACACTTCAAGGCCTCCTAACCAAGCCAAAAGCTGAAAATTGAAATATTATGCTTCCAAAACTGTCATTTTAATATAATTTGCTTCGAAATAGTGATTCTGCCGATTTCCACAATCATCTCAGAATCTTAAATACATGCAGACCACAAATGGACCACAGACTATGTGGTGGTTAAATACAGGTTGCAGGTCATACTATACAAATGCACTTTGGTGTTCGAATATGTAAAAAGATGGGGAGCCATCCAAAATAACTGATTCAGGTATTGTATATTGAAAGTATGAGCTGATGAGTAACACACAGTGATCCCCAAAATCCATCTGAGCCCAAAGGATGATTTTCAGGCCAATTCGCACTGTGTAAAAATAAAACATAAAAAATATTTAAAAATCAACACAGATGTTTAAAGAGGGTTAGAACTACAGAAGCCTCTGGCTAGGTACCTGAATCAGTGCTGGCAAGCATCTGTCATGCAGATATATCCTTGAGCCAGATCCTTTAAGTTGAGTAATGAGAAATTATACTATGGAAATTAAGTTGAGTGTGGTCTGCCTTTATTCATAAAACCAGAAAATAAGTTCAATATGCCACCAAAATTTGCTTCCATTCACTGCCGAGACCAATCCAGAAAGAAATTCTTCAGGTGCTTCCATCCATACAAATCACAAATTTTAAAAAGTGACAGACTCCTCGTCATTGTTTATATGATTACATTTGCAGTTTGTGCAATGTTTGCTCTTACATTAAAAATGAATAAACTGCCAAGCTACTGTTACAAAACAATTCTGATTTGTGTGTGCTGATATCCAAATATTCTCTTTCAGTATAACATATGTTAGATTTTCAAAAGTCACACGTATTCCATGTTTACCAAAAACTGAATGACAGCAAACATGCCTTTTACCCTTTAACTGTAAACACATGCAGCACGCAGGATACCAATACAACTCCTACTCCCACTGTTACACAACCACACTTTTTTTTTTTTTTGCATAAAATGTTTTTTTACTATAATAAATTCAGTTTGAGGATATCTCATTGTAGGTTCAATACACAACACAATATGGAAACAAACTAACTGCATGATGACAGTGGATGGCTTGTATCCACTTTTTAATTACAGGCCATACCTACAAATCATAATATCAGTGTGACTATGAATAGCGTGGAATTTGAACTACACACAGCTACAGCAGCTGCTATGCAACGAAGCAGAGAGATGTGGAATGCAAACAGTAGCTTGGCAGAGTTCTGTTTATGTTCTCTCGCTCTCACACACTGTCTGTTTTCTTTATTGACTCAACAACAGTCCTTGTGTTCAGGCTGCAAATGTGTACGTGTACATGTGTGTGTGGATGTGTGTAATTCTGATTTCATTCCACACCTTGGGTAAAGCCCTTCTGGCTCTGAGGCACATGTCCTTGTTTCAGACGTGCTGACAAAGTGGCCTCTCTAAAATGAGCTGTGTGGCCTATTTGCAAGAGGGAAGCAGATGCATTTTACCGGCTTTGATCTGTGGGTAAATAACCTGCAGATTAAAAGATAAAAAAAGGAAGTGAATGTATGTGCTGGCTGTACAGCACACAGGCAGTGAAGGGAAGCAGTCACAGTGAGGAGATCGACAAGGACAGAGAGCACAGGAGACAAACTCTGACAATACTTTTCTACAGTGATACCACAGTGAGATCTGTCACCCAGATCTCACTGCGGGTGACAGAGCTTGTTTTGCTCTTGCCGGTTTTACTGCAGTGGCTATCTTACATACAGTGTGCCTTATTATATATCCCATTATATTTCAAACACATTCTCACTCTTCACTCTGCTGAGCACAAAGCTGCAACATTGACTTTCATAGAAGTTCAGAGGATTCATAAAGTGAGAAGAGTGTAAGCTGGCACCAGGTCGAGCCTGTTAAACTGATGATATCTTTTACAGAAGCACAGACGGTGATGTGTAAAGTCTGCTTCCTGAACAAAGTTATGGCTGATACTGGAACCTGAATTCCAAAGGAACTGTATTAGCTTAAAAAGTTGAATGCCAAATAAATATATAATAAAGAATCTAGAAGGGTTTAGTGTTTCCCCTATAATTTAATCTTGGCAGGGACCAAAAGCCTCTAATGCAGCAGGTAGACCACACGACACTCTCCATTGAAACTCAGAGTAACAACTGCATCTGTGGCTAATACTACTATAGAAATAACAGAAATAATAGAAAGAAAGCAATATGCTTGATTGTTTTGTACAGTACTCACATACATGGGTTGTTAGTATAAGAATTACTTTTTTCTATATTACAGACAATACTGAATGAGATGGAGGATACAGTGCACAGTCCTCATTCTGTACAAAAATGCATTTTAAAAGATCTACAAACTACGAAGTTGTGTTTATAACACAGAACATCACTGCATAAGGTCCAATTATACATGTTATATATGTTCATTTATGCAAGGAGCACATGTTTTAATTACTTTAATTACTTTTACTTTAGAAATCCTGTGTTGTCTGTGAGTTTGGCATGGAAGCTGTCCAGAGTCCAGAACCTAGAATCCAAGCCACAAAACAAATGATCAGTTTTCTCACTGTAGATTTTGTCAGCGACTTCTTAAAGCACAGCATTATGGAGCAGATGACCAACTACAGCCAACCACAGTTCATTTAATATACAGTTGTGAGTGTTGTATTTAGATCAATTCAGTTAAGTACTGATCAGGCAAACCGTGTCTGCAGTCATGTCAGAAGTGAATTACAATAGGACAATAGTCAGCCTGATATGGTGACAAACCTACAGTATGTCAGCAATGACAAACTCCTCTGCATATACTCCCTGTCAAACTGTGATTCAGATTCCATGAGCAAAGTGTGGATGGGGAACAAGGTGCTTCATTTCAACAGGAAAACTCAGTGTGGCAGCTCAGCTCAGAGTTGTCAGGCAAATGTCATCCAGACAGTGAATGGAGCAGAAGTGGCAATGGGAAAGAGAGAAATTCCACATTGCATAACCACCCTCTTATCTAAGCTCTATTATCTTGGCCACGGCTTGTTATGTGGCTGCCAAAGCTATCACACAAAACACTGAAGCAACAGTCCTTATTTGGCTTCGCCTGCACCCACACATAAACACAGAGACACATAGAAAGGGCTCAGTACTGTGAATACAATCAACATAACAACAAACAATGAGCTGTAATAAATTACAGACTAATGTATCACTGTATCTTATTTCAGACGGGGAGCTGAGTGCTGAGCAATTATTGTCAGCATCACTTGGCCTATAAAGACTATTCCCCTCAGAGCTGGTGTTGGTAGCGAGTGTCGGTAGCAGAAGAGCATGTCGACAACTGTTAACGCTAATTGCTTTCACACCAAGAGCGATCTATTAAGAAAACATGCAGCAAGACTCCGCGCAATGTCATGACCGCATGAGCCGTGCCTTTGAAAATGAGGCCCTTTTTACAAACATGACACCAGGTCGGTTTGTAATCTGCAGCGCTTTTCTTGATTTCAGATTTGTGCCAGCGTTACCATGCCGCAGAATCATTCCTGGACCCACAAAAGTCTTTTAAACTGTGTAAACGCACCAGTTCATGTTCAGTTTCAGCTAAATCACAAAATACATGCGGATACAGAAAATCTAAAAAGAAGTAGCAGCAGAAGCCTGAGATACAGTGATTGCTAGTGGCACACTAAAACTGCAGTCATCTGGCCATAAGTTACATGGCCAAGAAAACCACTTTACTGTAAAGTGTTCACCTTGGTTTGTTGAAGTCACTATTAATAGTTTTCTTCCCCACAGGACTGAATAAGACCAGTCAACAGATCTTTGTGTTGAAGCAGTCTGCAAGGCTGGAGAAAAAAAAAGAGCTACCCTTGCATGCAAACAAAATGTTGTAAAAAGGGATTCCAATGATGTGAAGGTTGAAGTAAGCCAGTCTTTCAAAGCTCTCTCTTTGCTCTCTGTCAGCGAAGGACACGGCTGAAAAGGAAAACAGCCATTACTTAATGAGCCACTTAAAGAGTGCCCTCTCTATTTAGGTTTCATTATTTTTATTGTAAATCCTTCACAGCCTTCAGCGGCTAGTCATTCAGCTACAGCTTCTGCAGCCAAGTGCACCACTATACAGCATATTAACCAAAATCATAGAGCTTAAATATACCTCAGCTGAATGACAAATATGACTGCTACGAATTTATCTCTAAATAAATTTTTCTTCTCAAATTGGTCAAATGAAATGACTTTTGTCAACACAGTTTAATAACATGCGTTAATCAAGCAGTCGAGGAATCGGAGAGGGGTTACGCAAGGCAAAAGTTGGGGAAAATCAGTAGTGCATAATTGCCAGGGAACCTTCTAACAGTGCGGCTCCTAATCCATCGCAGACTCAGAGACAGCATCTTAATCACAGCATAATTACATCCTGTCATTCACTGCAATGAAAACACTGAGACAGGAAGATGGAAGACAGCTCAAGTCGACAAGCAGGAAATGGATATATATGGCTACAACAAGCTATTCACGTCCTGTTATGTGCCACTTAATGTGTGTCAGTTATGTTGTACTGTCTGCGCATTTCAGCAATTCCTCACAAGTCACAGTACCTGAAAACAAAGAGGCTCTTATTCTTATTCTTATTCTTGTAGTGCTGGTATATTCAGACGGTGAAGTGATGCCTCAAAATAGTCAACTGACAACACTTCAAAAAGGCTTACTCTTCAGAGCCAGCATGCATTTATTTTTGGTATATTGCAAAAAAATAGACCAGTGCTGCTGGTTGAAAACAGTGGAAATACAGATGCATCTCTTTTCTCCCTGGTGCGTACTAAGACTGGACATGGACAGCTTTTAGTCCCAACTAAAATGTGTATATACCACTAAAACTGTCAGGTAACAATAGCTGACATCAAATGCTCTGATTCATACTCCTCCTACAATTTCTCCAACTTTAGACAATAATTAAGATTTTAGCATATGTTAAGAAACGGGAAATATTCTATCTATGCAATGAATTCACAAGAATCTTCTTGCTAAAGGATATTTAAATGTAACTGTGGGGTTTCAGCGCACTGCGTCAAACTTTTATGAATGTGCTGAACAAATGTCTCTATGCTGTAACTGAATTCTATTCTGCTGTATCCCCCACCACTCCACCAGTGTCAAATCCCCTCTTACTTGTATAACTTCATTCTGATAAACTGATTTTAACAACAAGGTCAAAATAAAACAATCTTGGCGTGACCCTGCAGCCAAAAGATCACACCATATGCCACATAACTGCAGTTTAAATAAAGCATAATAAAGGTTAAATAAATAAATACATCTTCAAACATCTGCCTTTTTGTTCCCTTTTCTCAACTATAAAGTTGCTGTACTGATGCTCGAGTTTAGATCTTTATCAAGACAAAGTCTCACAAAAAGTTTTGTCATCACTATCAAAACTACATCAAGAGACATAAAATACTGAGACATCCATCGTGGAAACTGTGTATGAACACTGATAATTAAGAGATTCATCAATAGTTACTAACCTAAGCCTAATTCCTAAACATCAAGTCTTCCATCTGTTGACTAACCTGCAATTAATTTCTGATTTGTTGGAAATCTGTAGACTAAAGCAATTTTTTTTTCTCATGCCATTAATCCTTCATACCTGGATAAGAGTGTAGTTTTGTAGTAGGCAGAGGCTTAGCAAGAGATTTTCACAGTGCTTCCACATCCACATCAGCACACTTCCACTCAACACTAGAATCTTCCATGGATGGATATATTTAGGTCACTAGTCGATGGCCAGATTCACGGAGGAGGTTCAATCCTGTTTCTGTGTGTGTGTGTGTGTGTGTCAGAGAGAGAGAGAAAGAGAGAGAGAGAGAGAGAAGGCTTGTGAAAGTGACCGTGCATTTATCAGCCATGCTGTCGCCTACAGTGTGTGACAGTTAGAGCGAACCAGGGCCGAGGGATGTCCCACTGGCATTAAGAAAGCTCCCTCTCCATGGGATGCGTCAGCCAACGAGCAGCACAGCCTCGGGGGGCTGCCTTGTTAATTAAAGCTGGAGTTGTTTGTCAGTGCCGGCATATGATGCACAGCACTATCACCGTCGGGGGAAAGAGAAAACACGAAGTAAGATTGCTGCAACCCCTGCAACAAATCTGCTGCATCACCACGAAAGCAATACATCTTACAACAGCAACAACTGCAATGGCATTGAGTGTCAGTATCAATTTGGACTTTGTTACTCAACTGGAAATCAATGTAGTGAACTAGTACAAGGAAAATAAGAGAATTAGAAATTAAACCTTACATCTTGTCATGAAATAAGTTCAGATGTTTCATGTTACATTTCTGCTTACTGTATGTGTTACCACAGTGGACTTTAACTGCCTTGTATAAAAAGAATAGTAACAGGTGCTCAGTTTGAGGCCTTCATCAAGGAACTTGATGAAATACATACTTGTAACTGGAATGTAGCTGGCTTAGATCCATGTACCAGCTGGGAAAATACAGGTGGAGAAAGTGAGGCAGCAACAACTACTGCCAAGCTTCGCCAGGGCAAAGGGATTTAATTTCCCCATATTGCTTTGGTGGAGCTGCCCAGTGGCCAACAGCAGATGATTATTAGTGTGTAAAAAAAAGAGCAAGCATGTTTAGCAAAACCTCCCTCGATAAACAAAAAGAAAGCGACTCAAGATGTCATCAGGAAATTCAATATATTTGTCCGAATCCCTGACTTATGCGCCTTGACACTGTTTTGATATCACTAAATCAACTAAACCTAAATCCCCATTAGAGTGAATTTAGAAATTCATGCTGCAGAACGAAAAACCCAAACAAATCTGTAAATTCATGTTAAAGCAGATGAACAGGATGATTGTGGATTAACGAGAGGGGATTTGCCACTCCGACGTCACTCAAAAAGCAAATGGAGCAAATCAAACATCTTATTAATACTGTGACAGATGGGTAATTGTGTCATTTTATTATCTGCTCACTTGTTCGATACCCACAGGGAGACTTCTGGGGGGTTTAAGCCACAGCGGGTAATTGTTTTATTGCGCTGCTGTCAGGTGAAAACCTTCTATCCCCGGGAAATCGACCTTTCAGCAACTGGGAAAATTGCCAAATATCAATCATTCTAATTTTTAGTCTAAGTGTTATACAATTAGGTTTCAAGTGGCATCTCTAAAAGGAAAGCAGGACTTGTAGGTGTTTTTCAAATCATGCATGATGATTTCATCCTTCACTTCAAGAAATATGGAAACTAATAAAACCGGACACACAAGGTTTTTCCATCATTAGCCCACAGATTGACTGTGCTTGAATCATCACTGAATCATGCCCAACATCCTACTAATCACGATAAGGTGGTCGTGATAGCAGCAAGTTGGCTGTGTTGGTACAGTCGATTCGCACAGGTAGGAAAACGGCTCTCCTATGAGAAATGAGGAGATTCAAAACAAATAAACACACTGTAATCAAATGCGGCCGAGGCTGCAAATTGCTTTGGGCTGTAATGAAACAGGTTAGAGGAACGGGCGAGACCAGTGTAGAGCCTAAGCCTTCATCGGGGGAGCTTGATCCTATCAACACGGAGCTGGAATATCAACAGCATCAACCCACTCCGCTCTGGGAGTGCTCTGAGAGAAAACCATAACCTCAAGCTCTACTAAACAAACAGTAGCAGATGTGCACAAGTTACAGACTAAAATAGGACAATCAAATGACAGTAACCCAATGGTGACATGGGTTTTATGAAATATGTTCATCCCAAAGTGCTTTAGAGAACAGCAAAAAGTGCAGATAGAGATTAAAGATCGCTGCATGGAGGGTAAATATTGGTATGTTCATTCATGTTGTCTCATTAAACCCAGGGAGAATAGGATATTGATCTTGAGAGAATACTAATGAGACAGTAGCATGACTGTATGGCCTGACGTAAACACAACCATGCTTGCCACCAGTCACTTCGAGGTCGAGAGCATCGCACCCCTCCCTCCACTGTGGCTGTGTGAGCTTATTGGAGCATGATGCAATAGGTCAACTATTCCCTGGCCCTAACACTGCTGTGTCCTGCTCATAATTGATGAGCAATTAGCACAGGTAGCATAGGTCACGAGCTCCACTGAAGCGCACAGTAAGCAAGTGAAAGCACGAGTCGTGATCAATCGTGAGATGTTCAAAGACTGCAATTCATTCACAGCTCGGTGTAGCTTATTAACAGAAAACAAACGAGATGATCGCTGTCACTTGCAGTGAACAGTATATCGAATTAGTATAAAGTCAACATCCTCATTTCGTTCACCAGTTGCAGGGAAATCAAGGGGTAAAGTACAAAAACAGTGTGCACATTCCCCCACATAATTGTACCACATCCGCCAACATCATTTAATAAGCGAAGTCCATTTGCATGCAAATCAGACCAATTACCAACAAGTAGCTGGCATGTGAGTATCATTTCACATACAGCTGTATCATGCCTCATTTGCTTAGTCTTGAAACATAAGCTTCTATGTAGAGCACACAGTTTTTTTTTTTCCTGAGTTCATTCAACATGAATTTAGCACTTGAATGTGAAAAATATTACAGCTCAGCAATGTGGAAAACTATATTTTTTGATAATTATTAGCTTAATTTCCTTCTCAAACACAAAGAGGCAGCATTTATATTATGATTACACATCACTAGAGAAATCTTTTTAAAAATGCAAACAGCACTGCAGCAACACGCAGGGCGATAACAGGGACAGATGTGGAACTTCAACGAAAATTACCTACACTTGACTCATACACACAGAGAAGAATAGTCCCAGAAGTGAATAGGGCAGGGCACCGTGCTGGAAGCAGTGGAGGCACCAACGTGGTGGCACGAGATGCCAGAGCTTTGCTGCTATGACATCCTCAAAGTCTTTCACAGTCAGCAGCTGTCAGAAGTGGCAGCCACGCAGCACAAAAGGCCAGACTTAACACACACTCGCATGTACGACATCGCTGCATGCTTCACTCGCACATATCAACAAGAAAGGACACCCACAAACATGCACACAGAAATGTTATGCACATTTGTAAACATGCAACAAGTTTATCTTAGGGAAGCACTGCTGTAACCCTCTGTGTGGTGGTGAGTTTATTCTACTTTATGGTGCTTCTGGACTCTCCTGTGATTTGAATACAGGGCTTTATGAGGTGTAATCTATTTAATCTATAGTAGCTACATAGTTTTCTTTTCCAGCCGTGTGGAATGTCTGTTATGTTTTTTAGATTAATTACAGCATTACAATAATTCTTTGAGGTTGGCACATACGTACATTCACTCACACCCACTTGAATCACCATGAAGGGCTGAGCTAAATGGAACAGCAATATAATTACTGATGACCCAGACAGGTTAAACCTGTTCACAGATGGGAGGTGTCGAATTAATGATGAGCTCCAAGTGAGTGAATCTTCAGTTCTGTGCATGAGGATGGACAACTGGTTTATATTTCATGCTGCAAATCTGCTTTCCACACATTAACTTGACTAAGCACTACGTAGGAGGCAAGAGTCAATCATGACTGATTAACACCACTGCTGGGCCTACATCTGAGGTTGTCGGTGAAACGAGGTGGCCTGCTGTATGATCCAAGAGCTTTCAAATGAGGTCATCATCTTAAAATACACAGACCTCGGTGAACATGTAATATGTTGGCTGTGTTTATTAAAGCTGCTGATTTATGTGTCAACTACAGTACAGCAGTGCTACCATTTACAGAATGAGCCATGGGAGGAAAAAAGTCTGCCCGTCTTGTCACTCAGCGTGACATCCCAGAGGGAACAACACTTTATTTGTCATTTGAAATGTAATGAGATAAAAGAGATAAGAGGATGCCACAAGAGACCCTCCTTTCTTCCTGAAATCATTCCTCTGACATAACACACAGTAACGACAGATAAACAAAGTTATCAGCACGTGGTGTATCAGCCTAAACAGATGGGTGCTGCAATAGACAGTTTATCAAAGAGCAAAATGTCAAGAGTGCACTGACAACTCACAGTCAATCAGAATTTACAATCCAAGCCAGAGATATCACTGACACAGCAGCACCTGTTTATCTTCCTCAACAAACCATATGCTGACGAGATTAACATCTTATTCACAAGTGCCGCAGTGTTAGACAAACAATTTCATATCAATCACTCCAAACGCACACACATACACAGGGACCCACAGAACTGGTACCACAGTAAGTGAAAATATCCAACTGCAACAGCTGTCACCAGCACTGTTGGTGAAAATCAAACTAGGGATTGATCAGGGGCACCTTGATAGGGGCCTGGAGCTCTGATCTACACCATCAGATGATTATAAGAGTCATCCTTATGGACACTCTAATTGGCATCATCTCAAGTAAATTAAAGGTTGCTTGTGAGTGTGTGTGTGGTGTTCAAGGACCCCCACTTTGATGAAGAATGCAGCACACACGCGCGCACGCACACGCACAGGTACTGATCCGGTTCCTCCTTACCTCCAGACGGTCCAGGCTGATGAAACTGGCAATAGCAAATCCATCAATGATATCCTCCTCCTGCGAGCTGGACTCCCGTCTTTTCCGCCGGGGGGGACGAGGTGCTCTGGTGGCGGCCGCTGGGTGCGGCGCCTTTTTACCGGGCAAGGAGGCGGCGTCCCTCCCCGGACTGTGTCCCTCCCTGTCGGAGCAGGAGGAGTTGGGGTCGGGGCTGCGGGCGTCTCTGCTCCCTGCCTCCCGCAACCTCCGCACCCTCTCCCGCTTGGACCGGCATCTGCGACCTTGCTTCAATTTCCCATCCATGACGTTAGAGAAAGCTTGCAGTGTCAAAAAGAAATAGAAATGTAACTCCACAGTGGGTGCTCGCCTGAAACGCTCGCTGCACCGCGCAACAACAAACACACACACACACACACACACACACACACTGGACTGACAATTGTAGCTGCGCTATAACGTGAAAATAGCGCTGGATGTGTGGAAATAACAGCGCAAATATAGCCTCATAATACTCGATGACCTTGAGTATAAACCTCCGACGATACGCAAATGTTCAAGTATCCCACACAAGCGGGAGCGAGAGAGATCAAATCCACACAGATCCACACGTTCTTCTGTCACGAATCTGCACTATGTCGACGCGGTATCCGCTAAAGCAGGTGCAAAACGGCGAAATAGTTCAAATCCACGCATCACACTCGCTTTGGAACTTTTGCGGTATCGGAATAATAACAAGCAACGTTAAAGCCTGAGCTCGCTGCATGCCGCAGACAGCGCAGAGGAATCATGTCGCTGCCCGTTGTTGTTTTCCACCACCCCAATCCATGATCCAAGGCTGTCAAATAAAGAGCTCGGGATACTATCCGTCCGAAACAAAACGCCAGCACGAACGGGCACGTATCGACTGTGGCTGTCGGACGAGTGAATAATCCCGTACGCGTTGAGTTTTTTTTTTAAGGCATATTCCTCTATGCGCTTCGGGGGCAAAAGGATCCCAAGTCTGAGAGCTACTTATGGGCAATATATCCTAAAAGATCCGAGCCGTCCGAGCGAGACAACCATCCAGCGTGTAATCAAACTCCATAAGGCAACGAAGCGGTCTATTCCAGTTTAGATAATGTTGAGTTTCCTATAAATCCACTCCAGTCCGTCCCCTGGCTGCTCAGTTGCTCAGCAGCTCATTGTATTTTCTGTTGGCATAATAAGGCTTTGATAAGTATCCTTAAAGCGACAGGAGTGATTAAAATCTCCTCTCCCCGTTCGCATTCCCTTCATCCGAAATTAAGAGACACAGTCAAGCTTCAGAGAAGCCACATAACTGACGTATTTCCGCCACTTCTGGCCTACAATTTACCATAGGAAGGAAGCTAGAGTTTAAAAAAATGGCAGAAAAAAAAATCATTCTCTCTCACTGTTGGGCATACTTTGTCACACGGGGCACTATTTTAGTCTGTCTGTCTGACTGAGCTGATGCCACATCATGCGTTTCCCACTGACTGTTGGTGCTGTCACCGGTAGGAAATGCGACACACACACACACACACACACACACAC